>OZ024799.1:5170013-5452306 GCA_964017045.1 Omphiscola glabra
GATTAATGGTATAGAAGCACATACGGGATATACTTATATATATTATTTTTTGTATATGTATATATATAGTTTACCGAATTAATATAACTTTTTTTGCAAATATTCAAGGATGATCTGTCTATCTGTCTGACTGTCTGTCTCTCTGTCTGTCTCTCTGTCTGTCTCTATGTCTCTCTGTTTGTCTCTCTTTCTCTCTGTCTGTCTCTGTTTCTCTGCCGGTCTATATGTATCTCTGTCTGTCTCTATGTTTGTCTCTCAAGATGTCTCTCAGTCTGTCTCACTGTCAGGCTCTGTCTCTCTGTCTATCTCTCTGTCATTCTCTCTGTCTATCTATTTGTTTCTCTGCCTGTTTGTCTGTCTCTCAGTCTGTCTATATGTCATTCTGTCGGTCTCTCTGTCTGTATCTCTGTCTGTCTTTGTCTGTCTATCTGTCTGTCTCTCTGTCTGTCTCTATGTCTATCTCTCTGTCTGTCTGTCTGTATCTATGTCCGTCTCTATGTCTGTCACTCTGTCTGTCTCTCCGTCTCTCTGTCTCTCTGTCTGTCTGTCTACCTATCCAGCTACTATCTATAGACATGTTTACCCTTAAAATCTTAAAATCGTACAATATCATCACAAAATACATTATCGTAATAGTAAAAAAACCACTGTATATATAATGTATACACATCAAAATCGTACAGTGTACGCCAAAATCATAAGAGTAAACAGGTCTGTATCTATCTACCCATCTATCTATCTACCTATCTATTTCCCTACCTATCTACCTATCTATCTACCTACTTACCTACCTACCAACCTACATACCTACCTATTTTTCTACCTATCTATCCATCTATTTATCCTCTCACCCACCCACCCTTCCATCCATCCATCCTTTCATCTATTCATCCATCCATCCGTCTATTTATCTTTTATCTACATCTCTATCTATCTATCATCTATCTTTGTATTTGTCTGTCTTTCTGTCTAGATGTCTATCTAATAAAATCTCTATTTTTAAAATTAAATTTTCACTTGTGTAAAGAGATTGGGCTTTGATATCCATGGGTATAATTATGTAAATGTATATACATTTTGTTAACGTCATTGATTTTCTTAATTGGTTAACATATGTTCATATGTAAAATGAGAATATAGCTTCTTTTTTTTACAACTGAAATGTCATTGGATTAAAAGATATTGTCATCCAAGTAAAAATGCATGAACTCAATTTCCTACAGTCGATATAAATGTATCGAAGAAGGTTAATTATTTATCAAATTTTTTTCTGAGGCTTATCTTGTGCTGCATCGGGCAAAATGAATGTATAGTGTACTCCCCGCCCACACAGATTTTAAAAAATTAATAAATCATCCACTGGATTGTAGCCCACTTACTTACGCAAAAAGATTTCTTTTTGCATTTAATATTCTTTGTTCTTATCTAGATCAGTGATAAGTGCATTAAAATGCTATTTGGCTATTTAGTTTTGCTGCACCAATTTAATTAAACGGCATATTCTTATTAAAATTATTTTTAAATGTAGAGTTTTTACTACTTTATAAATTTCATCAAAATTGATTTTTGGAATGAATAAAAAGTACAAACTTATTAAATGTTAAAAATACAAAGCTAAATTAGTATTTAAGGTTAGCAATTTAAAAAGCAATAAATGCTATTTATTAATTTTACTTTTAAGAAGGGGAATGTACATTATCAGTTTTGTCACACTCTTTTATTAAATCAGAGATCTTTTAGCTTTGTCTAAATAGGCAATTCGCACTATGACGTCATTTGGTTTATTATTTAGAACTAATGAATTTTAATTTTATTTCGAATTATTGACAACGCGCTAAAGAACGCAATACCAACAACTGATGTTTAGGTTTTCCCGATAAATGTGATTACTGTGTATTTCTTTGATTATATTTTTTCTATTTATTTTTTTTTCATAACTTTCAAACGCATACAAAATGCTTAAGATAGTTCCTTAGTTGTTTCTTTATATGTATTTGTAATTTATAATAATAATACTTAAACTTTTGCTAAGATAAAAGCGGAAATATAATATTTTTTGCGCATGTAAATTTATTCGATTTCCGTAAAATAATTCAAAATAACTATTATTGTTTTTAAGAGTCCGAAAGTATCAAAATATTCTCGGGTTTTAATGGTTATAACAGTATAGCTCATTCTTATATTATTTAATTAATTTGTAATATACTCTCAAAAAATGAAGCGTCTAGACAAGACATTATCGTCCTTTGGCATGCAAATAAAATCAGAAAAGACAAAACTGATGACAAACAAATATCTTACCCCACAGAAGCCAGGCCGATTAATTAGAGCCAAACAGTCACTTAACACTGACTTAACATCTGACAACCCCATGAGAAATTACACCCGAAACAATAACAAATGCTTCACTGTGCCTCGGAGTAACACAGTGCAACATAAGCAGTCATTCTTTCCACGCACCATAATCGCTTGGAACAACCTGGACAATACCGCCGTGAACTCAACAACGATCGAAAGCTTCAAGGCCGCCCTGGCATCTGCTAGGAGCCGTTAGATTGGCAACATCGCTTCCCTAACCGTTGCACATATGCCAGTTTATGGATGCAGCAACGTACCGAACCAGAACCAGAACACCACTAGCATCTCAAATGAAATTTAGGCCGTGGAGGAAAGATTAGAGACAATAGGCAGCTTCAAGTACCTAGGACCACAATTCTCGGAAGAAGGCTACAACCTGTAGACCGAATTGATGGCCGGGGTAGTCTAGACCACAATAGCACTAAAAACGCTTAAGAAAATATGGAATGAAAAAAATATAGCTCCCAGCACCAAAATCAGGCTGATACGCTCATTAGTCCTTTCCATTTTTTTTGTAAGCCTGTGAGTCCTGGACATTAACTGCAGAACTTGAAAGAAAAATTAAGGCGATGGAGATGAGATATTTCAGAAATATTTGTGGAATCTGCTGTAGAGACCATATCACAAACGAACAAGTGATAGATAGGTTTCGTAAAGCAATTGGGCAATATGATGACCTCCTTTGGACTGTAAAAAAAAAAAAAAACTTGAGTGGTGTGGCCACGTGACAAGAAAACAAGGGCTCCCCAAAATCATGCAGTGCACAACGATAGGAGGGAGAAGAAGAGGAAGGCCGAGAAAAGGATGGAAAGATTATTATTATTATTATTAATGGTAGTTTTCTATAGCGTGGTACCCCAGTCTAGGGCTGGACTCACCACGCTGTACGTACAATTTAAAAACATAATCATGAAATTAAAAATTAATTAATTAATTTACATTAATAAAAAAAAATGTGTATTCGTTTCAACGATTCCATAACTATTTATACGTGAAGCTATGGACGGCACTCAGCAGCAACGTTGAAAGGTCAGAGTGAGAATCAGTCGGGATAGTAAAGTGTAAAGAGATGTGTTTTGAGTGCCCTTTTGAAGGCTGTGATGGTTGATATATTGCGGATGTGTAATGGAAGAGAATTCCATTGTTTGGGGCACAGTAAGAGAAAGATCGTTCACCGTATGTTTTTGTGCGACAGACAGAATACGCCCATCTGCGGAGGAGCGAAGCTGTCGAATGGGTGAATAGACAGAGAGAAGTTCACTTAGATAAGAAGGGCAGGAATTCGAGAAAAAGTTGTGGCAGAGAACAGAGAGTTTATAGTCAATCCGTGCTTGTACAGGGAGCCAATGAAGTGAATGAAGTAGTGGTGTGACATGATCACGTTTTTTTTGCCTTTAAAACTAGCCTAGCAGCTGAGTTTTGAACCTTTTGTAGTTTTTTTCTAAGAAGTGTTTTGGTAAACCTGACAGAAGAGAGTTGCAACAGTCAAGACGAGAGAGAACAAGAGCATAGACTAGGGTTTTTGTTGCACTAATTGTGAGGTAGTGTCTAATGGAACTGATCTGATGGATAGCCGTGTATGCAGAGTGACAAATGTGGGATATATGATTATCAAGAGACATGTTATTTGACAGAATATAACCAAGATTCCTAGTGGAAGATGTAAACTGTATATCTGAGTTACCTACTTGAAATGAAGTGGTGAGAGTTGAGTTAGAGGATGATTTGTGATCGTGAATAAGAAGTGCTTCGTTTTGTCATCGTTGAGTTTCAACTTGCTGAGTGTCATCCCTGACTTGACTTTAGCAATGCTCTCCCACAAAGTCCTGACAGCAGAATCGACAAGAGAGGGATGGGTATTTATGTATAGCTGAGTGTCATCCGCGAATGACTGGCTCTCCACCGCATGCCCCTCAAGCAAGAGGGGCAGTGGCCTGTTATACATTGTAAATAAAACCGGGCCCAAAAAGAACCCCAGTGGCACTCCATACACCAAGTCAGCACTGCCGGAGAAACAGTCATTGACAGCGACCGCCTGCGTTCTATTGGAGACGTAAGACCTAAACAAAGCCAAAACTGAACCAGAAATGCCAAAGTAGTTTTCAAGGTTTTTGTAAAGGGCTTCATGGTCAAGAGTGTCAAAGGCCACACTGAGATCCAAGAGGATCAGAAGGTAGACATCACCTTATCGTTGCATACCAAGGAGCTGGCCGTGCTGTCCTAACATTACGGCCTGTGAGGGGGGCATGCCGTTCAAGCACTGTGTGCAATGCACTGTCTAGTTTTTCCAAAGTAGGGCAGAGGGCAGGGGACCTTTCTAAACTCACATTATGCTTAAAGGCATCCCTATTTATAGCACCTTCCTGAACTGATGGAGAGGAGAGGATGCACTAATGTTAAGCTCACAAACAACACAGAAGTGGTCTGAGGACAGCTCTTGAGTGACTGACGTAGAGGTAACTATACCATCCTGAGGCCTATGTAGCACCCATTAAATAATATGTCCACGATTATGAGTTGGTTGGTCGACTGATTGCTTAAGACTAAAAAAGTCCAAAAGATCCAACATCCTGGCAATGGAGGGGTGCGGTGTCTGTCGAAGTGAAAGTTTATATCACCATTACCATATAAGTGCCAGCCAATGTGTTGTAATAATCTAGCAGATCCGGGAACTCACAATGAAACACAGCATCAGTAAGTTTATTTTTTCTGCTAGGGCAGATGCGATAAATGCACATAAAATGAAAGTTTTTGTTGGGAACTGACAGGGTACGTTGAACCGCTTCAAACGATGCGTGAGCAAATGGAAAGTCTGTGACAAAGGCTAGATAACGGGACAAAGTGTCCTTATAGATGACAGCAAGGCCACCACCACGAGTTGCACAAAGAAATGATCGTGCAGAATAACCAGGCGGAGCGAGATCGGTGCATTTTCCTTCATCGCCAGTCTGCCGAAACCAGGTCCCCTGGATAAACAGAATGTCAATCTTCCTATCAGTGATACATTCGGAGACTGCGATACGTTTCTCAGAAGAGCCAAGCGATTGAGCGTTAAATGAGGCAATAACATCAAAGAGTGGACGGGACTAAAACTCGGCGATGCTGAGCGTAGTGCAGAAAACAGAGAGCAATGGAGGACAGTCTTCATGTCATCTGTGGAGCCCCCACGGCCCAAGCACTAAGAGACATGATGCTATAGGATGAAGATGATGATACTCTCAATATCAAATTCGCTGATTAGGAAGCAGTCCATTAAGAAGCAGTCCATTAGGAAGCAGTCCTTTATTAAGTAGTCCCCAAGTCATACCAGAAGAGCGATATGTATGAGAATTAATATATGGTTTTTAAGAGTCCTTGTGTTTATTATCAAGATTTTATAAGAACTTAGCTATTTACTCTGAAAAGAAAACTGCACACCTATATTTAAACTAAAAACATTGTAAACAACATGCACCGTTCATTACGCGTTTTTTTTTTTAAAGTGACTAACTGCCATTTGTAATAGTAGTTTTTTTTTAAAAAGAATTTATTCAAAAATTATGCTTTTTGATAAAGAGAAAGAACGGAATATTCATGCCGTAAGACTTATCAAATTCTTTTAAATCTGTATACATGGTAGTAAATTGAACACCCAATTATCCACTTGATATAACACCCAAGCATATAAGTATGTTGAATATTTGTTTCAAGCTACGCGTACTATTTCAAATAAAAAAATTATTTCTCGAAAAATCTGGCTGAATCAACCGGATGTTATCTACACTAAAGGGTCACATAGAGCAAAAGAAATATAAATCAAGTAAATTTGAAAGTATTTAAAATTGGCTTAAAACTTGTACTGTTTGTTTGTTTGTTTTTGGTTAAAAGCTTTGTTTGTTAGTCAGGGGCGTATCGTATAATGTGTGGGTTTTAAGGAAAATCCAATTTTGTGACCCCACGCATTTCAAATAAATTTTGTTTTAAAATTGTATTTACAAATTCTGACATTACATCCCCATGCCAGTAGGGCCAATAGTGATTTCCACGGTTGCCCGAAGCTAGTATAGCCTCCGATCATAACTCTACCCTTTAACCGTATTAAAACATTTTAAGGTAGGGCTAATTTGGAGAGAGGTAAATGTTGAGAGATAGGACCGCGTTTTTTACCATGGCCGCCATCTTGGTTGACACGACCAGTCAAATTAAGAATAAAACGTTTTAAAATAATGAAAAACTTTCCTAACAGTATCCATAAACCTAACCTGAACCCTAAATCTAAACCTAACCTGAACCTTAAATCTATCACTAAACCTAACATGAACCCTAAAGTCATCAGCAACATAACAAAAAGCGCAAATGACGTCATGGCCAAATCTGGAGAGATAGCACAGTGGATTCATTTGCGTGTTTATTGCAGGAGTCACTCCCTTATTATTTTGTTAATAGAGTTACATGACGATGGCAACTTTTTTTTATTGGTTGATTAATTATAACTTTAAAATTTCATTGGTTGGCTGATTATCAAGTTTAATTTGGTCCACCAATTTTGAAACGAGAATAAGAAAGACAGGCACTGTATTTTATTCATTTTGTGTAAATTATTTTCCGTGGAGCCTGATATAAAGTGTGTAAAAGTGCATTCCATTAAAATGTAAGTTGGGTTTTAAAAATTTCTTTATTTCATAATTATTTTTGTTTTTTTGTTCATTTTCCTAATTTTCAGGGTCAAAGCCTGCTCACCATAGGATCAAAACCCTAGTTCCGATAGGGTCAAAACCATAGTTCCGATAGGGTCAAAACCCAGGTTAGGGATAAATTTAGGATTCAGGCTAGGTGTAGGGATACATTAAGGACATGTTGTCATTATTTTTTACGTTTCAGTCTTAATTTTAGCAAACGTGAGTTCTTTTATTTTTCCACGGCTGCCATCTTGGTTGCCGCGCACCGTGAAGACGTAAAAGTTAGCGGGTCGCGGCAACTAAGATGGCGAATATGATAAAAAAAAAAAGGCGGTGCTATCTCTCCATATTTATCACTAGTAATAAAAAAATCAGTTATCTCTTTTTTTAAATTTTATTTAGCGGTCTGATTTAGTACTACATTGGCTACATAATGCTTTTTTAAAATATTCACTTATCAAATCTTTGTCCAGTCCAGTAGACTGTTTTTTTTTTTCAGGTGATCTTCCTATCTGAACTTCTGTCTGTCTATTCACCCCTTCAACAGCTTCGCTCCTACGCAGACGCGCGTATTCTTTCTGTCTCCAACGCTCGCACAAAAAACATAGGGTGAAAGATCTTTCTGTGCCCTCAAACAATGGAATTGTCTTCCACTACACATCCGCAATATACCAACCATCACAGCCCTCAAAATTGCACTCAAAACACTCCACCTTCTGACCGTTAAACAATGCTGCTGGGTTCAGTCCACGACTTGACATTTAAATTTGTTATGGAATGATTGGAGCGAATACACATTTGTTTTGTTTTATTTTATTAATTAATGTATGTACATTTTTAAGTTCATGATTATCTTTGTTTAATTGTATGTACAGCGTTGTGAGCCTAGACCTAGGCTGGGGTACAACGCTATAGAAAACTTCTAATAATAATGTTAATAATAATCTTAGCTGGACGGGTTGGTCCATCGGGTATCTTCCAATAAACATGCTTCCGGGACGACATTCATGAGATTGTTGAGTTAGTTTAAGGATCTACTACTGCTCTTTTACGTCACCATTCTAATCATAATAATTTTATTCTAAATATTTGAAACATAAAAAACACTTTCTGACTTAATTGAAAAGTAAAAGTAAAAATTAAATTGATATAAAAAAAAATATAAATTATAAAAACGGCAGTCATAAAAATATTTAAAAAGTTTAAATTATCTTTAAAAAAATATTTCTATTTAAATTTTATTAAAAGCCAAATTATAATATGCATGTATGCAATAATTGTATACACAAATATATTTATCACGTTATCAATCATTTTATTTATTTCCAAATTTAATTATGTTGCAGTTGAGACTCGCTGACCCAATCAGTTATCTTTGGAAATGCAGATATTACCTGGCCTGCTTTCCGGGATCGCTCTGATCTTTTTTATCGTGAAACCTGGTAAGATTGATTGAATTCAAATCCATTAAAACTTTGATTGTCTCTTTATAAATACCCTTTTTAAAACTGCCCCTTTTTTTTCTCTTCCCAAACCAGCAAGTGTTTTGTCCACAGCTTTGTATAAGCTCTACTCTAAAATGAAAAGACTCAATACCTAAATCGAGGATTTCTCTAAATGACAGCGCACCTTTAAGTTGTGCCCTCCTTAGGGCACAATATCTTTCTATTAAAGATTGTGAACGTTCGTCATGATGTAACTTCCTTCGATCAATTTCTGAGGCAGCACGGATTTGTTTTGTTTTTTTTGGTCTCACAGTTATTTTTAGATGTGTCACTGTAAAAAATTAATTGAATAATTTCCCTTGACCTAACCTGGGTGCATTGGATCATCCTATTGACAAAATATTCAATTAACCTTCCCGGCAGTTACACTTCTATTAAGACTACTGCTTATTTTATTAATAAAGGTAACAGTTGATATTTTAAAAAAATAATTGTTTTATTGTTTAAATTTTCCAAACGTTAATGAATTTCAGGGCAAGCTTACTTACTGCAGATTCCATACGTCTTTTCTAATTGCAGCTCATTTGATCTAACTGTCATTACATTAGGGGGAAATGAAGACTAACGCTGAAATAAAACGTATTATTATTTTTTTTTTTACAGGATATACCCAAAAAGGGCGCCGTATCTCTAACAGAATCTTTTTGGATCCTATTGACTACAGCCTGGGGAAAAAAAGTTGTAGTGACGGCTACGTCCATGGCGTTGACCATTTTATTATTACTGGTTTCATCAACGTAACCGGGTATACTCTGCCGAAAGTTCCTGCTATTTTTAGCGTTTGGTACATCTATCGCTGGGGCTGGTGGCCTGTAAGCAAAGTAGTAAACTTTTTCATGATTTTATTTTATACATATATATAATTTTATCATGTAAAATAGCAAATGTTCATTAATAATGTATATTTATTTAAATAAAGCTTGTTTCTCTGGTAAAATATCTTACGATTACTTCGGCAAAAATAAATGTATACCTTTAAAAAATGGTTAATAAGTGAACTATTGACTGTTTCAATTCATCCCTGTGGCGCTACAGCCCATATAGTGCTTGACCTGCCTTCCACTCAAACCAACCATCCCTGTGGCGCTACATCCCATGTAGTGCTTGACCTGCCTTCCACTCAAACCAACCATCCCTGTGGCGCTACATCCCATGTAGTGCTTTGCATGCATCACGAGTGCCGTCCATTCAGACTAAACTATTGCTTTTCCATGCTTGGATTCCCACCTGCTGTATATCTTTTTTACACATCATCCATCTAATCTAAGCATGGTGTGACTTTCAGCCGTTTTCCTCTGGGGAATTGGTGATGTACCCTCTTCAATGCTCCGTGATTTGGTTTCTAAGTGTTCCACCAGCTTTGCCTCCTGCCCAGTGTAGCCTCCTGCCCAGCGTAGCCAACCCCTTTATTATTTCTGCTACTAAGTTGAGATCTTGAAATGGGCTATACAATTCATGGTTGGTTCGTTTTCTCCATCCATATTCATCCTTTCTTGTCGATATTTTTTATCGGATAACTTTTCTCTTCCATGACTTTAATGGCGTATTTGTTAGGGCCCTAGTTCACTTGCGTCTGATGACAGTTTTATAAACAGTTTTCTTTGTTTTTCTTGTAATGGTTTTTCTTTAAAATATTTTTATATTACTGAATTTTTCTTGGATCCGGCTGTTATTTTTTTCTGTTATTTCAGTTAGTAATTCGTTTCTTTCATTAAAAATAGAGCCTAGGTATTTGAATTGATTTACTTTTTCAAAAGTGGATTTTCTAATTTGAATTGTATCATCTGTCTGTTCTTCTATTATCATAATCATGTAATTGAACGTTTAAAAAAATAATTTAGTGCACAAATTAAGAAATTAACAATGTTAACGCATGAAAAAGTAAAATGATGATCGGTCGTTTTAAAAAAACAAACAATTCAATTTTAGCGTATGACAGAGCCGAAACATTTGGCTTGCGATAAAGGAGACTGCCCCGGTAGGAAGGCGTCAAAATATGGGTCTGGCGACATTGGTGACCGCTCCGGTAGAAAGAAGCCAAAATATTGCTTTGGGACATGGTTGACGGCCCCGGTAGAATGTTGCCAAAATAATCATGTTGTTGCCATTTTCAGGAGTTGTCAATACTTTAGCTTATTTTCAATAGTTTCCTTTTTAGGCTCTACATCTTAAACATTGTCGAAAGTTAGTACAAAATCAACAATACATTGTCAACAGTTAGTACAAAATCAACAATACTTTATCAACAGTTGGTACAAAATCAACAATACTTTATCAACAGTTGGTACAAAAAAAACAATACATTGTCAACAGTTGGTACAAAATCAACAATACATTGTCAACAGTTAGTACAAAATCAAAAATACATTGTCAACAGTTGGTACAAAATCAACAATACTTTATCAACAGTTGGTACAAAAAAACAATACATTGTCAACAGTTAGTACAAATGCCTTAATGTTTCAGCTCTGGTCTGTACACAATTTCAGAAATTGGCCATATATTTTTTTTAACATGTATTTCCTTCATTTAGATCAAGAGTACTTTCTATAACCTGTGGACAGACAATTGCACTGATATGCAACACGTTCCATTAGATCAATGCAGATGTAAATATGAGCCGGCGATTACCATCCGCGTAAAGTGTAATTTAACGGCTCAAATTCAACACTGGAATAAACCGTTTGTTCTGAATTTAGTCACTGATGTCTATGATTTTAGTGCGAATAAGACTATGACCAAGGTCTACAGTAAGTAAACGTATTTCTCATTTGTTTTGAAAATGTTTTAAAAACATATGTATTAATTGCACAAATTTATCGAATGTTTGATCAGGCATGTTTTCCCCCGGGGAATGTTTTTCGCATAAGTGGCATGTTGATAAAGAGGCATTTGCCACGAAACCCCGGAAACGTTACCGGGTACACGGTATCATCGTGTAAGGGACCTGCCTTTAAAGGAAAAGTAATGCATTGAAACGGCGTTAGAAACAGCATGGCTGCATGGTTTCTAACCAAGTGCAGTTGAAAATAACGCAGAAAAAAGGTCGTGACATGATTACAGTTGCCGTATGGATATAAGGTGAGGGAACGTGGCGACCCTCACCGATGATTCCAAATATGCAGTCTTTGAGTTTGAGGGTACTGCTCCAAGGCACCTCTTTTCTTTCCCAGCTGCGTTGTGAGTTAGTCCCCCAAGGACTAGAACGTCCGGTCCGGTTGCTATGTGAAAGCAAAACCACGGCCGGCTAGGCGTTCCTTTTCTGGTGCCGCCTCGCACGCATAGCCAATCGAGGGGAAAAGTGGGTTAGACTGTCTCAAGGGCGGAATCCTACCGGTGTGCCGTTTCGCGGCCCGACTGGAATAAAGACAGCTGGGGACTAGTTTTTTCTAAATTAAATTAGATTAGATTAGATCAGGCATTATTGAATAGCACGCTAATGTTTGGCAGCTAAATGAAGACCACATGCGTAAGTTACAAGTGAAAACTCAACATTTAGATCTGAGATTTGGCTGCTAAATGAAGACCACATGCGTAAGTTACAAGTGAAAACTCAACATTTAGATCTGAGATTTGGCAACTAAATGAAGACCACATGCGTAAGTTACAAGTGAAAACTCAACATTTAGATCTGAGATTTGGCTGCTAAATGAAGACCACATGCGTAAGTTACAAGTGAAAACTCAACATTTAGATCTGAGATTTGGCAACTAAATGAAGACCACATGCGTAAGTTACAAGTGAAAACTCAACATTTAGATCTGAGATTTGGCAGCTAAATGAAGACCACATGCGTAAGTTACAAGTGAAAACTCAACATTTAGATCTGAGATTTGGCTGCTAAATGAAGACCACATGCGTAAGTTACAAGTGAAAACTCAACATTTAGATCTGAGATTTGGCAACTAAATGAAGACCACATTCGTAAGTTACAAGTGAAAACTCAACATTTAGATCTGAGATTTGGCAGCTAAATGAAGACCACATGCGTAAGTTACAAGTGAAAACTCAACATTTAGATCTGAGATTTGACAGCTAAATGAAGACCACATGCGAAAGTTACAAGTGAAAACTCAACATTTAGATCTGAGCTTTGGCAGCTAAATGAAGACCACATGCGTAAGTTACAAGTGAAAACTCAACATTTAGATCTGAGCTTTGGCAGCTAAATGAAGACCACATGCGTAAGTTACAAGTGAAACTTCAACATTTAGATCTGAGCTTTGGCAGCTAAATGAAAACCACATGCGTAAGTTACAAGTGAAAACTCAACATTTAGATCTGAGCTTTGGCAGCTAAATGAAGACCACATGCGTAAGTTACAAGTGAAAACTCAACATTTAGATCTGAGCTTTGGCAGCTAAATGAAGACCACATGCGTAAGTTACAAGTGAAACTTCAACATTTAGATCTGAGCTTTGGCAGCTAAATGAAAACCACATGCGTAAGTTACAAGTGAAAACTCAACATTTAGATCTGAGCTTTGGCAGCTAAATGAAGACAACATGCGTAAGTTACAAGTAAAAACTCAACATTTAGATCTGAGATTTCTGTGGCGCGTTTCGCGTATTTGATGGCAGAAAACAAATCACAAAAGGACCTGAAACGTGCTGAGATGTTGAGCATGTTCTCCACTGTTATTAAGTGGCGCCTTTAGTGTGTAGGCGATGTAAAGCGAATGATAGAAGGCCGTATTCTCGAAGTACATGCTATACGAGAATAATCTTAGGAGGCAAGACCTATTGGGCCATCACGGTGGTGCTAAAATACATTTCAAAAGAAGCATGAAGGAAGTCAAAATCAAACTTGGCGACTGGGAGATTATCGATTGTCCCCGTTCTGGATGGTGAACAGAACTGTATTAGGGAGACAAAGTTTTACGGGAGGTTAAAATAATTTCTTGAGTCTCCTTCGGAAACTGCAAACAAAGACTGCCAATACAGAATCGGCTTCATAAACCATTCAAAGATTTTTGAAAAAAAGCTAAACCATCGCTTCACGAAAACAGAAAAAAAAGTCATTTGCAAGGTATACCTCATTTGCAGATTGTCAAATTTTTTGTTTTAATTTTATACTTTGTGTAAAGTTACGATCATCTCCCAACAACTTACGTTGCTGTTTAACACGTTATCAAAAAGTTTGCATCGCTTTTGATAGTGGAGTGTGTAAACAAGAGACTTGAACTGAACCAGTATTCCTTGCACTGTTAAAACATACATACATCGGCTTGTTTAGCTTGAGCTTGAACATAAGAGCGAGCAAACGGAACACTTATTTGTCTAATCAATTTCTATCAAATTATTCTTGATTTGAGTCTGATTTTGTTTCGTCCAAGGGCCGGCCCTACGGTTGCTTGCAACCAAGGCAAGCTTATCCTTTATGTCACTTTTTGGTAAAATCATTAAAAAATTTGCAAGGGAAAAAAACGATGGCTTTAAAAAAAATGTACAATAATATTGTTTTGGTTAATCCATTGGAGGTAAGCACGCATATATTTCCAATAGTTGGTTTAAAGTTTAGCCGTCAACTTTGTTGAACTGAACAAAATAGCATTAAAATCAGTCAGCAGAGAGATTGCTTGTTGAAGGTAATGTAGAAGTTAGGTTCCCCGCAATGTGAACACGCTGACTTGGATTCATGGAGAGGAGTCTGTGGCTTTTCCTTTAACTTATTGCGTAAAACAAGGTAGATTTCTTGCCCCGAAATCTGTACTATCTGCTATGCTCTCTATTTTATGGACACTTATGACGACATTCCTATAGGATACAGGACAGATGGAAGGCTACTAAATCGTTATAAATACTAAATAAACATTTATTGCAGATCTCTTATTTACAGATGGCTCCACCCTAAATTTAAGCCCTGAACTGAAAATACACAAAGTTATTGACCTATTTCATATTGCTATGGCCGGTGAATAATACAGCCTCGTCATCAAAATAAAAGAACACAGACCTAATGCACGGACCAGAGCCGGAAAATCTTAATATAATTTAACAATTTAGGAAAGGTACAGAAATTCTAAAGAGTGAACCAATGCCCATATTGAGGAAGAGCCCTCTCACGGTCAAAATCATTGAATGATGTGGTCAACAGCATAGTTTCAAAGTTGAATTTCGTATTCACAAAACTAAACAGGAGCGTCTGGGTGCAACGGTTCTCAGTCTTTACACTAACCTGAAGGTTTATAACAAAATTCTAATTAACGAATTTCCTGTGCGCCTGAGAGACTTTGAACGTGTAAAGCAGATATGCTCGTTGACTAAATCATTTCCACCTACCCTAATTACGCAAACGTCTTGACATATGGTTGCAAGACGAGAGACTTGAAAATGAAGACCTAAAAAAATGACTGGCCTTAGCAGCATCCACACGGTTTTAAATGTTTAATAAAGAGATTTGTCTATTTCTAGGCGATGCTTCATGTAAAATTAAAGCTTCAACAAACGGAGGTAACTAGATTTATTTAAATAAACCACGTCAGATCTTTATTTTATTTTAACTTTTTATTATCCCATTACTTTTCTTTAAATTAAAAGGTTATTTAAAATTTTCTCCCCTTGCCAATTTCTTGATTGGCTATCATAATTTGATGAAGTAAATTATTAATTTTGAATCTCAAGTACATCTATATTACAATTTTTTAAGCACAAAATAATTGATTTCTTACCAGGAACGAGCTCACATGGCGGGTACAACGGAATGCATGGTATGTATTTTACATCTTATGTTGATAAGCAGAATGGAGTTGAGAGACTGTTACTATGTGATATAACATATAACATTGTCTACTTTAGTAAATGGCTAAAACATACAAACGAATTTAATTGCATGCTTATTTATTTTTTAACGACAGGGAGAGTTGGGTCGTTCCTCTACTGTTAAAACATATGTTGCGAATTCCTTGTCCTGTTTGAATAAAGGACGAAGTGGAAGTATTAGTAGACGAGATCTTATAAAGAAATATGGTGTTAGAACAAATAGCTTAAAGATCTACGTACTGAAAACTCGTTCAATAAGATGATGTGCAAAAGAGATGTATTTGATAAAATTCATATAATGCGTTACTCTGGCCTTCCTGTTCATTTGGTATAGCGGTTCCTTAATAACTGACATTTTATCCAGGAATCGACCCCTGCTTCTCTTGAGATAGTTCCATGAATTCCCTTCAACTTTTACACCGACTTGACAATTAAATTGCTCACGAATTTATCGTTGAAATTTCGGCAGCCATCTATTGACATTGTCTTTAATGTCTTAACAGCTCACATCTTTCTTGCCACCGCTTTGGTCTGCACTGTTATATATATGGTTTTCAATGATAAGTGAACCCATCGATGGTACAGCTGGATGCTGGGCGCAGTTTGGATCAACGGAAATATGTGATCACCTTTGTAATGTACAGTTCATCAGCTTAAGCAAATAAAACAGCTTAATGTAATTTAACTCAAAATATGATTCGAAAAAAAAAACCAACCAACTGGAAGCATGGTAAGTGTAACAAAATATAATAACGCCGTCAAAAAATCCTGGTCTAAATTAAATACAACGTTGAACAATATCAAAAGAAACATTTTCATTGTGAAATAAACATCTTAAATTCTTTATTTAGAATACGATTAAAAGGATTAAATTGTATTAATAATGATCATAAGTACCAATAAAATATCAAAACATTCCAATAAAAGAGCAATAAAATGCCAATAACATACCAATAAAATACCAATAAAGCAATAAAATACCAATGAATACCTCTAATAAATCAATGGTGGTTTGGAGTGCTCTAAAATTAATAAAATAACTTTGCAAGATGTTTCGAACTTGAGTTTAATTTTATCAAATTATTATTTTAATTTTCTGTTCTTTTTTTTTTTTTTTTTGTTGTTATTGTTTATTGTACAGGGGGGGATTGGGAGAAGTAAACTAAGAGCATTCCTGAATTGAACACTCTTTATTTTCTTGTACTGTGGTAAGCAGCCACCCTTACCTTGTATTGTAACTGCTCAAGATGCGCCATCACAACATTTTTGCACGAGGTGGGGAGAGCTGAGTGAGAAGATAACCTGTAATCATGAGTAAGGAGTGCTTCCGTTTTGTTATCCTTAAGCTTCAACTTACTGAGTGTCATCCATTACTTGACATCACCATTGTTCTCCCGCAAAGTCCGGACAGCGGAATCGACAAGAGAGGGATAGGTATGCGTGTACATGTGCGTGTCATCCGCGAATGACTGACTCTTCACAGCATGCCTTCCGAGCAAGAGGAGATATGGCCTGGTATACATTGTGAATAGAAACGGGCCCAAAACTGACCCTGTGGCACTCCGTACACCAAGTCAGCACTGCTAGAGAGACTTCCATCGACAGTGACCGCGTGCGTTCTATTGGAAAGGTAGGACTTTAACCAAACAAAAACTGAACCAGAAATTCCAAATTAATTGTCAAGTGTTTTGTAAAGGGTTTCATTGTCAACAGTGTAAAAGGTGGCACTGAGGTCAAAGGGGATCAGGATGGAGACATCACCGCAGTCCAATGCGAATATGAGGTCATTGGTGACTCTCAAGAGAGCTGTGTCAGTGCGATGGAAAGGTCTATTGGCCGACTGATTAGAACTGAGAAGAGAGTTGTCATTTAACTTAAAGTTTAAGTAAGCAAAAAATGTGTTTTTAGAACTAGTTTTTCAATGTTTTTAGATAAAAATGATAAGTTATACATGTCTATAGTTTGGTAGATTAATTTCATCCAGACCAGGCTTCTTAAGCATTGGTTTGATGACAGCTGTCTTACAAAAAGAGGGAACAATGCCAGAAGACAAGCTTTCATTGATTATGTGGGTTATCGTTGAGAGCAAATGATCTTAGTACTTAACCAAAAGGGGGTCGGGGTCCACAGTACATGTCATTGGTTTAGATTTCAGAACATAACTTTTGACCTCTTGTTCTGAAACCGGTTGAAAAACATCGAAGTGTGAAATAACACAAGAAGAAGGAGGTAAATCGAGGGGGGATATGTCAAGACAATCAAGCTCAGCGCGAATGTCAACAATTTTGCTTGTAAAGAAATTGCAGAAAATATCCAGTTGCTGGTAACGGAAACACTGAAGGAAGAGCAGTTCCTTTGTTACTTCCTCTGAGGTGGCTACAGACGTCAAACAAGTGCCTACCGGTTTTACGCATAATTATCTTTTACTAAAATACAAAGTAATAGCACGACAAACAATCCTGGTCACACGTTTCTTGGCAGCGTGATAAAACTGCTTAAAAACAACAAGACCTGAACTCAGCACCTTCTTTTCCGAAATACGCCGCTTATTCTTGGCACTGCGTAGTCCTTCCATTATGGTCGCATACAATGGAGCTGTCCGTGCTGACCTAACATTACGGCGGGTGATGAGGGCATGCCGGTCAAGCACAGCGCGCAATGCACTGTCTAGCTTTTCCAAAGTAGGGCAGAGTGCGGTTGTTACTTCTACACTCAGATCTTGTTTAAATGCATCCCTATTTATAGCACGACAACTTCGATCCTCCGTGAAATGATGGAGTGTTAAGCCCACAAACAACACAGAAGTTGTCTCAAGACAGCTCTTGAAAGATTGAGGTAGAGCGAACTACAGCATCTTGAGGCATATGTAGCACCCAATCAATAACATGTCCACGATTATGAGTCGGTTTGTCGACTGATTACTTAAAACTAAAAAGTCCAAACGATCCATCAACTTAGCAGTGGAGGGGTTCTGTGACTGGTCGAAGTGAAAGTTAATATCACCTAATGTGTTGCACTGATCCAGCAGATCCGGGAACAGCATCAGTAAGTTTATTTTTCCTGGTAGGGCAGATAAATTCACATAAAATGAACGCACTGCTCGGGCACTGACAGGGTAGTTTGAATCGCTCCAAACGATGTGTGAGCAAATATAAAGTCTGTGACAAAGGTTAGATAACGGCACAACGTGTCCTTGTAGATGACACCAAGACCACCACCACGAGTTGGCCGAAGAAATGATCTGGCAGAATAACCAGGCGGACCAAGATCGGTGCACTTCACTTCATCGCCACACTGTCGAAACCAGGTCTCCTGGATAAGCAGAATGTCAATCTAACTATCTGTGATAAATTCAGAGACTGCGATACGTTTCTCACAAGAGCCAAGTAACTAATCATTAACTGTGGCGATGCGAAGCTGTCTGTCGCTGGAAGGTGGAGATGTGTTAATGCGAATGAGGTTGGCTGAATGAGAATCGCGTAGAGTAAGCCTTGACGACGAAGGAGTGCCAAGTTGTTTTAGTTTCATTTTGCGTCTACCTCCACAACAGGTACGCTTCCGGGGCAGGCCTCCACCTATAGACAGTTGCTTCAGTCAACACAAGAGGTCAGCGTTCAAGTGCGTTTGCTGGGCATTCATTGAAAATAGGCGATCACGTGCGTATATCATCGTCCGGCAAACAAAGATGGTGCAATTTTCACAGAGCTTCACCACGAAGACAAGCCAAAATAAGTTTGAAGTTGTGAGGGACAAAAAACGTAGCTCGATTAAAGTAGCACAGATATCCCAATATAAAAAAACGGAAAATTAAGCAATCACACATTAAAATTGCAATGTGATTAAGAGTTCGAGCCTATACGTGCCTGTAAGGCGTAGTCTCGTTCTCAAGACAGACCTTAGTGTCCAAAATTTAATTTTTATTATTAAAACGATAAGTACAGAACACTTTCCTGTTTTTGTTAACAATTTTAGTACACATACATTTCTAAACCAACCATGTTGAATAGATGAATCTCATAAAAATATACTATCAGGATAATGTATCTCATTAATATTTTTTCAGGATATAATATCCAGGATATTATTATTATATCATACAAATTTAATGTCAGGATATTGTATCATAAAAATATAATGTCAGGTTATTATATCATAAAATATAATGCCAGGATATTAAATCCTAAAAATATAATGTCAGGATATTATATCATAAAAATATAATGTCAGGATATTATATCATAAAAATATAATGTCAGGATATTATATCATATAGTAAGGAAGAACAAAACTAAAGTGCTTCAATTCCAAAAAAAAAATAATAATTAAGCTGGCCGTCTGGAGTTCAATCCCCACCAAAGCTTTTACACCAGTCAACCCTGGAGGATGGGACTCGTTAGCCTTTGCGGCAACTCAACTAATAGAAGGCAAACTTTGATTTCAAAGCAGGAGCCAAAATGATCAGCAAATTGATCGTGGGCCCTCAAATATCGAACAATTAATGAGTAAAAGTAAACCTAAGAGAACGTGCTTCTGGGATTCAGGCACGCGTATCAGCTTTGGTAGATTATGACTTTTTGGTGCTCTTGTCAGTAACGACTCGTGTGGTGACAGCAGTCTTATTTATAAAGACAACGTGGCGAAGTGGCATAGGAAGGGATATGGAGCGGAATGGTGATATTTTCTTATATGGAGGGGCGGCATGTTTTCCCAAATGCGGCAAAATCCTTGTGCCATCCCGGGGCTTCACTTACCAGTAGTATTATATATAGGCATTAGGTCGTCTCCTAAACTTTTTAGGGGGAATGAATATATGAGGGAACTTTGTGAATGGATGAGTATTTAAGGAAAATGGCGGAAGGATAAAATATGAAAGGCAAAAGGCCAGCGTGGGCGGATGTTTCTAAGGGGATTAATTGCTTTATTTTTTAAAAAATTATCAATTTTCTTTGTTGTGTTCCAAGTTGTTTTTTTTTTGGAATTTTAATTTAGTGGTCTTGTTGTATGGTGGTTTTAATTTTGTATTTAAATTTCTTCTTGTATTTATTAGTTTAACTAACATTAAATACATTAATATAGTATAATGAGTAAATTATTTCGTTTTTATAATTGGTAGTCTTTCATTGTCTTGGTGTGTTAAATAGTTTAATTGATTTAATTATATGAATTTTGTAATAAATCGTCTTGTAGTTTCATAATGAGTTGTTCTCATTGTGTGGGTGTATTTATTTCTTCTTTTTGGAAAAAATTGACGGGTCGTATGATAATTTGTATCCACACAGGGTGTTTCCCAAAATGCTTGTCACTTGGTGTATTTTTTAATTAGTGGGCTTGTATTTTATTTTAAGTGTTTCTCAATTTTTTTTAAATTGATTTTTTAATAGTTAATTCTGTACGTAATCGACTTATATTATGTATTCTTAAAATAGTTGTTTTGTTGTTTAATAATTTTTTGAGTGTTATTGTTATGGGTACTCTTGTATTGTTTAATTAAAACTGTGATAATTAAGTAGTTCTCAACATAACATGGTAATAGATATTCTTGTGTTGTGTATTTACTAATGAGTGGTCATTTTTAAAGTGTATGCTTTGAAGGTCCACGATCAGTGTATTGAGCATTCTGGCTCCTAAGAAGTTGTTTTCTTACTCATAAGCGCTGAAAGTTTCTATGTGAGCCCACGACCACTGGCTAACATATGATAAATTGTACTCCTTACAACTTCAAAAATAGGCTTCCAAGTTTCCTTATAACGTCATTTCCCGTTTCAACTCACTTATCTTCTATCACTTATTCTCAAGCCTTATTTATAGGATTCCCCCTTAACTTAACCCTAACACTTATCTTAGGATGCAGTATTGACAGCTCAGGCACATTTTTTAAAATATTTTACGTTCATCATCAAAATAGATATTTAAAAAAAAAAAATTAGACCTTAAAAAAAAAATATATATATATAAAATTACACTTTTTGTTGTTGCAGTTTGGTGTCATTTCTATATTTCCTCTTACTGGTTTCAGTATTAATTTCAGAGCGTTTGTCCCAAGCATGATCATCGTGTCTCCACTTTATTTCCTTTCCATAACGTTAACCCTAGTATAAGACGGTATTTTAACAAGTCTACACTTATTGGCGACCTTAAAAGACGTCATTATTATCTAAATATAAAAAACATGATAAGCTTTAGCATTAAGCTGTGTGCCTCCTGGAAATAACTCGACGTATGACTATTTTAACTTCATCTTCAGGTGTCGTGCGTCCATGTGTGTTGTCAAGTGGGTTTAACATTATTAGGGTTAACATCATTAGGTTTAACATCAGTATGTTTAGCATCAGTAAGTTAAAAATCAATACGTTTAACATCAGCAGTTTTAACATCAGTGGGTTTGATAAAAGCAGGTTAATTTTCAGTAGGTTTGACATTATTTGGTTTAACATCAGTAGGTTAAACATCAATTAATTCAATATCAGTAGGTTTAACATCAATTGGTTTTACTTTAGTAAGATGAACATGAATAGGTTTAACATCATTGATAAAGCTTGGTGCATTATTAGCCCCTTAACAAGAAAAGGAAAAAAAATTTTTTTTTCATTTATTAATAATTAGAAGTGTTAGACATCCCACAAAACATCACACATCACCCCACAAAACATCACACAAAGCACCACAAAAACCATATGAGGAGTCATGTCTGCTCATTGGATATGAAAAAGAAAAAAATAAAGTGCTTTTTCGACGTCCAACACGGGGACGTCGCCATTGTAAAAAACGAATTTAACTTGAATCTATGACTCAAAGATGGCTTTATGAAACGAAACAAAAAAAATTATTTGGAGAGATGGTGACGTACAAGTGATTATTAAAAACACGCCCAAAGGGAATCGGCAGTATAACTAGAAGTAGAAGTTTGCAAGGCGATCATGAGATTGAGATGTCAGCAAGTGTTGATATGATGACGACAATTCGTCACACAGTGAATGCCTCGGTCACCACATCAATTGCAAAGTAAAGTGTTGTTAAGAAATCTTAAATATGACGACTGAAGGGGAGACAAGTTTACATCTCCACGGCTGGGACGACATCCAGTAAAAACTGTTTGCTGCCATAAAATTCTTGCATCGTTAATGCTGATGGAGGTTAAGTGAAATCCAAACAATGTTTGTGTCACAGTAACTATATGATATCTCTATATAATATACTGACATTATATTTTTAGGATATAATATCCTGACGGTATGTGTTTATGGTATAGGATATTAATATGATATAATATCCTGACATTATATTTATATGATATAATATCCCAACAGTATGTGTTTAAGATATAATGTATTTACAGTATAATATAATATTATTATATGATATAGTATCCTGTCGGTTTATGTATTTGATAGAATTTCCTAGCAATATATGTAAATGAAAAATATACTGACAGTACATGTATATGATATAATATCCTAAAAGTATATGTATTGATATAATATAATGACAATATATGTTTATGATATAATATCTGAAAGTAATATGATATAAAACCCTGACAGCAAATGTTTATGATATATTATCCTTACAGTTTATGTATATTATATAATATCCTGACAGTATTTGATTTACCAACAAAATAGAAAATAATACATTTAATAGCCGTTGCTCCAGCTGTGGAGTTTTTAGTGTTGGATTGCGAATCATTATCCATATTTGACATAGAGCAATTGAGTCAGTGACATGGTTTAGAGCAAATGCGTCAGTGACATGTGTTATGTTTGGAACAAGGTAAAATGAATCCAGTGTCAGACCTGGGAGGGGATTTAAAGGAATAAATCTCAACTTTAAGAAAAATAGATTTAGTTTTATGAACTTTACTAACATTTTAAATGCACAAAACCATGTACATTACCTGTATGTTTCATAGTTCACCTTGTTACGTGCTTTTTTCCTTTCATGAGAACTAAACGAACATATCATCGTGTCAATATTATATCGCGTCCGGAATGGATTAAAGAGACTGCAATCACTTACATGAGTTACAGGGCGGAAGCAGCTGTGAAAAGAGCGCGGAGAAAGGCAAGAAAACACTACTCCACTGCATTCGTGTGCGGGACATGCACAAGAGACTGCCATTCAAGGATCGGTCTCATTAGCCACACGAAGAGCTGCAACCAGACAAGATAATCTATCGTCTCTCGTAGACGGAAAGATGCCATACCATATATATATTAATGAATGAAGGTGTATCTTCCAGGGAAGTCTAAAAATTAACAAACAAAATAGAGCATTGATCAAACAGATAAGTTATGGGACACACAGCTAATATTAACTATCCACGGTCATTATTTCTTCAAAAATTTCGTTGCAGTCCACATGTTCAACGTCCGTCTTACGATCACTTGTTTTGTTTTCCTTCTCCTGTTGGTCTTTGGTGTTAAGTCCAATGCTGAAGAAAAAACAACAACATGCTTTTGCTACATTTGTTTCATTCGTTACATTAGAATGACTTGTACATGCAGGCCAGTAATTATCATCCAAAACATAAATATATCACCAAAAATTATCAAAACTCTCCAGTAACTGGACGTTTGATCAGCTA
This sequence comes from Omphiscola glabra, assembly GCA_964017045.1. Classification (NCBI taxonomy): domain Eukaryota; kingdom Metazoa; phylum Mollusca; class Gastropoda; family Lymnaeidae; genus Omphiscola; species Omphiscola glabra. The sequence goes on from OZ024799.1 coordinate 5,193,880, forward strand.
GAGTCCCACTATTCGTGCAAAGACTTGATTCGAAGTTTTGTATCTAAAAGGATGTCAACTAATACTTAATGACAAGTTGCCCAGAAGACACTGGTCATGACACATGTCCTTAGATATACAGAGAAGTCTTTAATGCAATGGTGAGAAGCAAAGATATCATGCCATGGTCCAAGTGAGATGGATGCTATTGGATATTCTTTGAAATGGAAGATGGCCAAGGCTTGAGTAGCATTTTTGACATAAGCGGTATTCTGTTTAAATTGAGGAAGGGTTACTCGATTCGTCAGCCTCAATCTCTCGGCCTGCATTGACTATTTGATCTGATGGCAAGACTTATTTCACATGACTGGAAATTGAAATGGATACAGTAGATGACCAGCAGTGTTTCTTGTTACTGTGTTAATGTGCTCTTTATGCGTACCACGTCGCAGGAGTTGTCGAACATATCATCGTGTCAATATTATATCGCGTCCGGAATTGATTAAAGAGACTGCAATCACTTACATGAGTTGCCAAACCAAGGCTAACGTGTCCAATCCTTCCGGGATGTATGCTAAGTAAAGACAAACCGAATTTCAGATTTGGCTTCCGTTTTGGCGCCGAAAGTTAACATTTGATCACTTTCGGTCTAGTTTCGGTTCGACCGAAGTCGAAATGTTAACTTTCGTTTTAATTTCGATTTCGGCCGCAAAAGAAAAGTCAACTTTTGGTTTAATTTAGGTTTAGGCCAAAAGTGATCGAGACCTTCGGTCATCTAGCCGAAATTGTCCTAGGTTTTCGGTCATCTACCAGAAGTCAGTGTGTGTCTAGGCCGGCACATCTGATATTCATGATTGCTCGACGTCTTGCTGTTATCGTATGTTATATTACTAATACTCTTCGAAAACTTCTCACAGCTGCATGATGCACTACTTGTCATTTGTTTCCAAATAATTAATTTCAATTAGGCCAAGGCAAATATGAACAGTTATGTGGACGAAAAACTACGGGAATTGTATTATTTATATTATTGTTTTTGTTTTAATTTTTCAAAAGTAATATTTGGAACCCTAGGTTTATTCAATTCACTCATTTGTGATAGATCTATTCATTTTGTTTTATCATTATCATGCTCATCCATGTTGTCATAGTCAAAAATGAATAATATTGAATAATCTTAGGGAATGGTAATATTTCCATGAATATTTTTTTAATTATTTAAAAAATAAAAATTAGGGAAACCTAGGACTTTTCAATTGATTCATTCTTGAAATAAATCATTATCATAAATAAATAAAGTTATTGACGAAATAACACATGTGTGCATGTATCGCTGGTTCGTATAATAATTATGAAATAGGCCTACTATAGACCTGTTTACTTTTATGATTTTTGTGACCAATTTACGATCTTGAAATTTCGACTGATTGAGATGTCCTTTGCGACTTTCCGTCGAGACCCGTCAGAACAACAATTATGAGAGACCTAGGTAAAATAAAATAATTTCGCCAACCAATGGGGTTGAGGGAAGTTGGTCGCCGAACGAAATATTTACATCACCAGCACGGAAAGACTAGTGTGTCGGTACGAGGCTGAATAACAGCGATATCTTGCGTCTATTTATGAAAAAATAAATCATTAGAAGGACGATAGCCGCGAAACATTGTGGTGATATTTTCAAAGCCTTAATAGCAGATATTTAGGAGACAATTGGCTCTATTAGAGCCACAATCAGTATTGTACATATATTTGTAGGTAGCTTTGTAATTATATTATAATAGCAAAGGGCACTCAATGGTCTATTTTGCATGAATTTTTACCCCCAACCCCCACGTCCCAATTTTCTACCATACTTCATTAAAAAATATTTTTACTAAATTTAAATTAATTTTTATGTAAAATGGTAAAAGAAAAAGTGTTCATTATTTATTGATATTCATGATAGATAATCTCATGTTTTAATTTTTTTTAAAAAGAGGAAATTTCGATACTTTCCCCCATCATTTTTCGACGTATGGAGAATCTTTACGTCAACGAATTTAAAAATATCTAAATCTTTCAGTTTCGGCAAAAAATTCTCGTAAAGCTTTTGGTTTCGGCTGAAAGTCATTTTTAACTTTCGGTCTGGTTTCGGTTTTGGGCCGAATTGAGGGCACTGAACACGTAGGTTAGCCGACATGCAATATGCTCACCACTGGGATGAGAGGTTGTTCTGAAACCATTGATTTATTACTTATTAATCTAATTTCTGCTGCTTGGACATTTCAGTTGTTTAACAAATCATCATAAGTTCTGCTGTTTGAAAATTTATAATGAGCTAACATGGCATGAGCAAGGCCAAATGCTGGATGAGAAATTTAACCTCTAAAAACTGTACAATTTAGTCTACTAAATGTTAACAAGGATAATCACAAAGGAACCTTAAAGGAAACGAGTGTCACGAATCATCTACTAGATGTATATGACCAATGCATACAGAACGACTACAGATGACAGCTGAAGGGTAAAGTTGATTTCCTAAACAGTACCTGTCATCATATTCGACTATAGAGTTAGCGATTTTATTTTAAGTTGTGAGTATTTATGTGGTGATATGTTGTGTGCTTTAATTGTATCCTTCAATCTATCGCTGCCGTGGTCTTCGTCAGGCCAAAAAACCAAACTAGAAGTTGTTAGCTTGCCATACAAGTCTGTTGACCGATATTCCGTCCAATTCCAATGGGGCAAGATAGTTAATTAGTTTGCTGTTTATATTCCCGTTGATGTGCATTGCTCTTAAAAACCTAGTTGTCTTATTTGATAAATCCGAAGGTAGTGACTTCTCGTTTTAACAGCTGTTTGTCCACGAACATATCAACTGGCAGGTGATGTGTGTGTTTTATTCTGGTGGTTGTAATTAAGGGTCCCAATAGACAGTGTTTGCTACTTAAAAAGAAATTTGACTGGCTACCATCTATATTCCAGGGTGTTACCCTAACTGGTCTATTTGGTTGCTGCGTGCGTTTGCTCTCTGTACCCTAGTCATTATCTCTCTGATTATTCTGTTTTAATCCACTCCGAGTGTAATCTGCTGAGACCGAAATTCCATGTAAGGTTTTTTTCTAAGATAACTGACCCTTACCAGAGACAACACTTGGTCATTGTTAGAACTTCCCGGTCGAAGCGAACAGACGAATTTCCCCAATGTCTTTATGAAGGAAACAAATTAGTTGCGTGACTTGTCATCGGACTGTAATATGTTAACTTTAAAATATAAATTAGATAAATGCTTACTTAATCACCACTCTTTGTCGAAAGCACGGAAACCAGCTCAGACATTGATTGAGGCACTCAGTAGAACATTTTGGTAGACCTATATAGTTGTAAAATATACGAAAAATAAAGCATAATAATAAATACATAATCTGAAACTGAAAAAAATTAAAAGAAAAGTCAAAGTCAAATAACTTATAAGACCCAAAGCAAAAAGTGTGCATCTTGAGAAAACTTCATATTTGACTATTAGTTACTAGAATATATGACCCGATTTTTTCTGGATAATTATTATAGATGTTTTGGTATATTTCTACGAGATATTGTCAAGTCTATTAGCAACACTTTATTGTATTTTTTTTAATTATTTTTTTTTTTAAAAGAATCCGAACGTTTTTAAACTGTTTCGCCTTTTAGCGTTATATGGTTACTATTGTCATTATTATATTTTTTTCATTTTTATGTTGATTTATATTAATGTATTTTTTTTTAAAAAGTTAACATCAATAGCTTTATAATATTTTTTTCACTCCAATCACTAACATACATTATGTGTCAAGCAAAAAATGCCGAATACTTTTGATAAAGTTTTATATATGAAAGAAGTCATGGGAAGTTACATTAAATCGATTACTCTAACTAGTTCGCAGGTTGAATTTTGAATTGTAACAATTTCAATGTCGTTGCGTACATTCAAAGATGGACATTTTATTAATGCTATCGTGCGCAGTCCCCTTATGTGCCTGTTCATCGACGAGACCTATCACAAAAGTGAAACTTCGTCCACGTGACCTATCACAAAAATAAAGCTTCATCCAGTTGGAATTTCACTCCCAATATTCCGTCACAAAAATGTCCACTTCCTCCCTATGATCCTTCACAAAAATTCCATTTCCTCCCAATGATCCTTCACAACATTTCCACCTTCTCCCAATGTTCCTTTACAAAAGCTCGACTTCCTCCCAGTGATATATTCAACGGGTAGCACCTCACTCGAGGACATTCTTACCATTGTGACGTCTCGTTTCGTGGCCCTCACATATATGACCTGCCTTTAGGGTATGACATTCCCTCGACACACGGATCCTTTCTGACTTTTCCGCCTTCATTATATTGTTTATTGTAAAACACTACTTACTACAAACGCTTCTATTTATTATTTTAATTTAAAGATAACAATTCATCGTCCGACATTCGTTGTATGATAAATGTCACGTGATTGTATTTGTCCAATCAAAAGACAGATTAAGAACATAACATTTAAAATGTCACAAACCGTTCTTGCTGATCCAAAGTACCGCTTTCACAGCCGCAATGATGCCGACGACACCGGGCACGGTGGAAAGGGCAATTGTTGCCACCTTGTAACCTACGACAGCCGCCTGTTCATCGTCCACGTCTTTCGCTGTCGTAAGGGGTGTTGTGAGTGTTGTAGGGGGTGGCACTGTGGGATGTGGGGTGGGGGCTGTGTTGGGGGCTGTGTTGAGATCTCGATCTTAAATAAAATTAAACAAACTAAAGGATTAATCACATACAATTTCACGGGAAAGGAGAAGACACACGCGTTGTATTTATATAAACGACAGGTTTGGTCCGTACCTGTCAGAATCAGTCACTACCTGTCAGAATCAGTTGGTACCTGTCAGAATCAGTTGGTACCTGTCAGAATCAGTTGGTACCTGTCAGAATTAGTCAGCACCTGTCAGAATTAGTCGGCACCTGTCAGAAATAGTCGACACCTGTCAGAATTAGTCGGCACTTGTCAGAATTAGTCGGCACCTGTCAGAATTAGTCGCTACCTGTCAGAATCAATCAATCAATCGGAACCTGCCTGGATAACAGAGACAAAATGTGTACAAAATTGATGAGTGTGTACTTGTCAGAAGTACGTAGGTAAAAGTGTGCCATCACAATTGAAGAGTCTATATTGGTCAGGATAACATATCGAATTGTGTACACAATAGCTAAGCCTGTATCGGTCTAGAATGACTTATGAAATTGTGTACACATTGCATGATTTTGTGTCAGTGTAGTATAACTTAACAAATTGCTTGTACAATAGATGAATTTTTATCGGTTTTTGCTAGCAGATACAAGTGTGGAGAACTTTTCAAAGACGTTACCATATTTAGGAGCACATGAACAACACCTGCTAACGTGCGCTTCGGTAAACAGAACTTTCCCAGGTGGAGTGAAAAAAAGGGATTTCTGTTTCATCAAGAAAGTTATCCCTTCTTTAGCATAACTGGATAAAATTATTAAGGGGTTTCTCACCAAATTATAGCCCTATCTAAATGTGTTTATGAGTTATTTAAAACAAATGAGACAGTGATTCACTCTATCCTCTGAGATTAACGATTGGGATTGGACACAAATCCCACGTCCCATACGTCATAAATATCACTTCCCAATCTTAAAACAAGCTTCAGATGCAGTCATGATTTAGCAGCATTGGACACAGTGTTCAATAGTTCATACTAGTTATAGCGCACCAATCGTTTGGCAACAACAATGGGCGAACTTCACGTCTACTAAAGTTACTGTGCACATTTTATTGTATGCCCATGGACTATATTAAATATTCTGATGTCTCAACCACTTTTAAACCAAATATTTATTATACCATATTTAAAATGAGACGATTTCATTTCAGAAAAAAAAAGAAAATATTACGCACGAAACGCCGTTGCGTTATTTTAGAAAGTCATTTATTGTATCTATCGAAAATTATATTTTGCGCGATATCCGGAAATGGAAGCAGTCACACCACAAGCAAAATGTATATATAAGAGATAATTAACTAAATAGTATAGGGTCAATATTTATCTCAATATGTTCAGAAAAAATGAGTCAAATTTCACACTGAGGTAAGGAACATATCATTCTCATATACCCACACACATATATATCACATTCTCACTGAACTATGCACAGTGACACAGTGACACATGCACGGGATTTGCCCCAAAACACTTGTTCACAACACACGAACACTGATAATTGTTCACTGAACAATGCACACTAATGCAAGAACACTGACAACCGCACACATTAACGCATGCACACTGACACATTCACACACACACAGACAATCAATAGCATGATTTCTTATTTTTAAAACTTAAAAGAGCTGACAAAAAAAATGGAGGAAAAATATTTTGAATTAAACAATCAATAAATAAGAAGTATAAGGTTTGAACATATTTATAACGGTAAGATAATATTTAATGATGATTTAAAAGACAATGTCCCATAGGAATAACGACATGAAGCAACGCACAAGGACATGATTAAATAAATCATAATACACAGAAATACACGAGTTACGGAACTTCAAACTGTATGTGAGGAAACTTGGACCAGCAGATGGATCTGAAAAAGGAATCATTTGAGAACCTCTGCATATATATGTTGATATATAAATCTATGCATATCTATAGATATGTTGGAAAATAATACGAACACCTTTATTAGCATAAAAACAGAATCAAGCATACAGGATAAGTACAAAAAGTTTACTCTGTAGGATAACTACGCATGGTTTACTAAATAAGAAATGTACACACAGTCTACTCTTTTTGATAAAGACGCACAGTTAACTGTAAATGTAAAGGAAAATAAGCACAGTTTATTCTATAGGATAAGTACGCACAGTTTACTCTATAGGATAAATACGCACATTTTACTCTATAGGATAAGTACGCACATTTTTCTCTACATGATAAGTAAGCACAGTTTTCTCAATAGGATACGTACGCACAGATTACTCAAAGGATAAGTACGCAAAGTTTACTGTACAGGATAAGTACGCACATTTTACTCTACAGGATAAGTATGCACAGTTTACTCAATAGGATAAGTACGCACGGCTTACTCTATATGATAAGTACAGTTTACTCAAACACTTCAAGAAAGTTAAAACAATGAAATTGACAAAACATGTACATTAGAAGACATGAAAACGTCTCTGTGAAACTGGAACAACACATTTCTGAACAAAACTTGAACAACACATTTTTGAACAATATTAGGACATTAGTTATACCTCGCAAAACATTGGCGACAGCAATGCGTGAATTTCCATCTACTGAAGTTACTTTACAAAACATGACCGCAAGTAACGCATATTTAAGAATCCCAATTTTTGCTACACTCCCCCCCCCCCTGTTACGTCACTACACAATTTTTATTTCATGCCCATGAACTATATTCAATATTATGATGTCGCAATAACTTTTAAACCGAATATTTTTTTACAACATACTTAAAATTGAGTTGATTTAATTTTTCGAAAATAAAATATTACGCACTAAACGCAGTTGCGTTATTAAAAGAAACAATATTTCATTTAGTGTAGTTATCGTGAATTATATTTTGCGCGCTAGTGAACCATACTTTCTTTCAAACATATAGAATTATTTGTAATATACTCTCAATGCCAAATACGCTGAATAGAAAGCAGCCAGCTTATTAGGAAGAATCACAATTCACATCAGAAGTGTAATATATATCAGAGATATTAAAATACATTAATGTAAAATCTTAATATAACGGGGAAACTCTTCTTTTTTTTAAAATATTTTATTGCATTAACTAAATATATTATTTTGTAAATTGGAATGTATATATCTGCAATGATCTTATCAATAATTTAGATTTCAAAACTTCTGAAACACTTAAACATTCGCTAGTTGAAATGTTTGTATAAAATGCAATTACAAATGTTTAGAGAAAAGTTTTTAATATTTATGATTTTAACGAAGAGTTAGTAACATGTGTTGGGGGGTCAGACAGTAACAACAAATAGTTGATGCAATTGATCCCCCTCTCTCTCTCTCTCTCCCTCTCTTGCTCTCTTTCTCTCTCTCTCTATTTCTCCCTCTCTCTCTCTCTCTTCACTGTTAATAATGCAATGTTATTTAACATGTATTGAATGTAATAAAACTCTATATTGCTGTAAATGATAAATTCTTACTGTTATTTAAAAAAAACAGTAAGTTAAAGTATTATTTTTTTTTACAATAAAATATGTAAGAAGCCAAGCGTTTAAAAAGTTGAACAACATCACAATTACTTGCATCAATACGTTTGTCTTAGTTAAGGACACTATTTTTACTTATTTGTTTTAATTAATTTTAAAATCGATAAAATATTTACTAGAAAATAAAAAACGTTTGCAGAGCTATGCAATTAATAATTCGAAAAAACTTTATTTCGCCCCTTTCAAAATTCGAATTTTTACATTAAACCGGGGATTCTCGATGGAGGCTGGCGTTACTTTTATTGATTTAAAATTTTCGGGCAACGTTTCGCTTCCAGTACATTGAAACAGGTAATAGTATCATTGCTTGAAACAGCTAATAGTATCATTGCATTAATAGTAATTTATTTTAACCAAGTATTATTTCAATTAATTTAAATTTGAAATCGGGTTTATCGGTAATAGTTCTATCGAGATTATGTTTTGAATTTTATGAAGAAATGATCTATGATGGCAATGATGAGCTACACTATGGCCATGAGTAGTAAGAGTATGGGTGGCTGGTGGATGAATATCGGTAATTTAATAACATACTACTAATCTAACAAGATTAGACCAAACTATTGTCTAAACTGGTTAGTTGGTTAGGCTTATAGTTTTAAATGGATTAGACTTAGACAAAATGCCACATGGCGAAACATTTAATTTGTAAATATAATAATAAAAATTGTTATAAAAGTAAAGGGGGCCTATTTTAAGTTTGTCTTTACTTATTTAGTTTTAATTTTCAACTTTAATATATATAATGATTTTTTAATTTTCAGTTCCTCTTGTGATGACAAAGACTAATCAACTGATATGGATCTTCCAAAGTAGTGCATGAGTGTTTTGCCGTTTTACAAAGGTTAGTCCAAGAACTTTTTTACTTTTGCTGTTGAAAAACTGGTTAACCCATTCATCAATCCTGTAGCGGCCAAATCCGACCAGTACTGATTCAATCCCACTGCAACTAAATCCAGCCACTCAACCCTTTGTTTACACGTTTCTAAATAGAAGGGAGAGGTCTCGCTATTTAACCAAAAACCTCGCTAGAAACGAGACCAGAGGAGATAACTCTTTTTTAAAATATTTTTATTTATTGGCCGAGGAGTATTCATTATTTTAAAAGCAGATTTTTTATTTTAGTGTTATGATCATTTGTATTCAAATACATCGTTGAAAGTTGACTTTTATATGAACTTACACAAGAGAAGCACTAGGAAATAATGTTACACAACACATATTATAGCAACTATTTTTGAATGTAAATCAATTCATATACCGGGTAATTATGCTGTTAAATAGATTTGTTTTTAAAAAAATGTTCAAAATCTTTCTACGGTAAGGGTGGAGTTGCTCCCCTTTGGTTGAGGGATAATGAGAAAATGTTTGATCGCCATGGATTGAGTGGGTTAAGGTCACCTTGTAACTCCCACTTATCGTGTTAGCTCGAGTTTGTAAAATACGTTTTTTTACTTTAAAAAAAAATAGAGTTATAAAATGTTTGTGGGATATTCTCTTGGCTAATTCTGTAGTGCAGTGGTTCCCAAACATTTTGCCTCCTAGGAGGTTACTACTCTACTGCAGTTTTAATGTATAGCTTATTTATTTAAACGTAAATGAAAGTAAATGTGTTAGTTGAGCAGCATTGTTGTCTATTAAATTGTGTTAACCCATTCAATCCCGTAGCGACCAAATCCGGCCAGTACCGATTCAATCCAATTACGGCCAAATCCGGCCACTCAACCCTTTGTTTACACGTTGCTAAAAAGGAAGTGGAAATCTCACTATTTAAACGTAAATCTCTCTAGAAACGAGACCAAGGGAGATTACTCTCTTTTAAAAATATTTTTATTTAATGAGTGAGGAGTGTTCATTATTTTAAAAGCTGATTTTATTATTTTGTTTTATGATCGTTTGTATTCAAATACTTCGTTGAAAATTGACTTTTAGGAATTTACACAAGAAAAGCATTAGGAAATAATGTTACACAACACATATAGCAAACCATTTATGGATGCAAATCAATTTATTTTATATGATTATACTGTTCAATAGATTTGTTTTACATTTATTTCAAAACCTACCCACATTAAGGGTGGAGTTGCTCCCCTTTGGTTGGGGTCTCCAAAAAAAAATTTCTGAGTGCCCTGGATTGAATGGGCTAAATATAAACAAAAGTACATGTGTTAGTTGAGCAGCATTGTTGTCTATTAAATTGTGTTAGAGTCTGTTTTTGTTTCATTCTCTCTTTAATGACTTGTACATTTTCTAAGCATTGTGATGCCACTTTTTGAGAGACCAGTTAAGATTGCAGTATTGTACAGACACGTTGAGATTGCAGTATTGTACAGAAACTTTGAGATTGCGGTGGCCTTTATTGGACAAACATGTTGAGAAGGCAGTATTGGAGAGACTAATTCGCCAGACAAGCGGCAAGTCGGGGAGTCATATCACTGACGAAGACTTAGGGTGATAACACACTAGGTCCGGATTTCACCGGATTTTAAGACTGACGACGAGACCGGTTGCTCTGTAGAACTGTACATCGGACATTGTAGAAATTGAGAATACATTGCAGCCGATCGCATCCGAATTTTTATTGTTTATCATAACAACGACCTTGATCCTGCTGTCTTTCCGCTGGCGAGTATTAAACCAAACATAGATTTTAAATGAGCGTGTTGTATTAAAAAAACTGGAATATATGAACATGTAACATATGTTTTATTTGATGAAGAATCCATTATTAAAATAACTATTTTTAGAATGAACCATTAAACTTTTGACTACCTACATACAGTGGTATGCTTTGTTGGTGCAAAGTATAAATTAAATTAAATTATTAATTGTTGATTGTGGGGCATAGTGCAGCAGAGTGACAGGGGTATTTTCGTTGAATCAAATCTATACAACTACATAGGAACGGGGTCTTTCCCCTTTCCTTAACCAAGACGGATACCTGGGATCAATAAATACACATCTTCCATACGTTTTTCTGGGTGACCAAGGTTATCCTCTGAAGAAACATCTGATGCGACCATACACAACCAGTGGTGATACTGTATCACGTGAAATTGAAGGTTACAAATACAGACATTGTCAGGCCAGAAGAACAGTTGAGTGTGCATTGGGCTTACTTGTTGCACAATGGAGATTCTTAAAACAGAATTCAAGTTGATCCTAAAAATGTTGACAAACTAGTCATTTCTGAAGATCAGTTGGACATGTTTTTAGCTTCAAATGCAACAGCTGGTAACGCTACAAGATCACCAATGGGAAGATCACAACGAATATAATTGAGAAGTGAATGATGCATATAATATCCGTGATTGCTTTAAACATTATTTTAACATTTAAGTTTAAGGAGCAATTGACATCCAGTACTGGTACAATAAAATAGACTATTACGTTCCATGAAAATGTAAAATATATTTTATGAATTGATCCACGTTGATCATTTTCCATAATAATTTAGTGATAGCATTAACGTGTGCTACAGAATCAATGGCATTATCCATGCTAATTTAATATTTGTTTATAAACACTTTAATTTAGTTTCCTTTTAACATTTAGATTAAATATAATTTAGAAATTTGGTTAAGTAGAAGCATAAATATTCTACATGGAAGTATATTTAATAACTGTATTTATTATGTTAAAATTATATTTGATTCATTATTGTGTAACAAAAATATATCCTAAATTCAAGTGATTGACATTTCATTGAATTTTGAACTTATTTTCCAATGTTACTGTTTTGCAGGTCTAACAGTAACAGGATATGCAAACTTCAAAATAAAGGCATACTTGTTATATCTAATTTTCATTTCTTAATTGCTATTTCTAATTATAATTATATTTAGCTATTATATGATCAAGTTTGTTCAAAACAATTTGGTTTTATTTACCTAATCTTCTTGCAATAAAAAATAAACATTGACCCAGACACGCAGCGCCGCCATTCGCACCCGGGTACCATTAGGCTCAATACTATTCAGATGTCATTTGTTGTAGTATATTTTAGTTAAAATGAAGAATTAAGTTTACAAACGTATAGTACATTCAATTATCTTTCATTTCATACCTCATTTGTCTTACAAGCCCAACAATAATATTTTTAATAGTTTTTTAATCCCAAACTCTCACTTCTGGTACCCGGGTACCAATAGGTGCAGCATTTATCAATATCGATCGAACTAACTTAAAAATAGAAATAAAATAAAATCATATGCCCACTCCCGCCATTCACTTGTTGTATTGAGCTCTTCTGCTATTTTGTGCTAAAGTTTCCTACCAATATCCCTATTAAGGTAATTTTTCGTTGTTATGTCCCATAGTGGCGTGCGGTCATGAACTAGGGATATTAGCTTGTCTATTTCTACCATTTTATTTTATTCTGTTCTATAATTTGTATTTATCTTAAATTACTTTTACTTTTATTGGATCCGAATGAATCCTACACACGGTTGATGCAAAGAAAACCTGCAATGACGTCATTTGCTTGGTTTTTTTAAAATTTAGCTTCGGATCATTCCGTCGAACATCGCTCTAATTATATGGTTGCTATGTCCCATATTGGAGAGCGATCATCCACTTGAGATATTATCAATTTCTACCATTTTAATTGATAAAATGCTACAATTTGTATATATTTAAATTACTTATGATGGATCCAAAGGAATAATACACAAATGAAAGGCTATTCTAGATTTTAAAGTGACATTTTTGTACAAACAATCTGTAAAAAATTACATGCCGCCATTTTAATTGTTTTTAAAATTAGCTTCGGACAGTTCTGACGAAAAAAACAAATTCCACAGGCGCGCGCGACCGACTTTCACCGATGACGCCTGAGCAAATATAGCTGTGTTCACTTTGTTATTGCATTTGTTTTTTATACCGATCCAGTCTTGTTCGTCAGTCTTGGAATCCGGTGAAAGCCGGATCTAGTGTGTGATCACCCTTAGGCTGAATTTAATTTTTCAATCCGAAAATGCGATTACATTTTGTAACTTGCTTGAGAACATTTCTTATTTTATTGAATACTTCTTATTTTATTTGTTGTTTAATTAAAATCACCTAATATTAATGGATGGGGGTCGGCACTATATAAAGAATATACTTTGGGATTTTGTGTTTTTTTTTTTAAAAACAGTAACTTATTGTAGGTAACCGTAAACGGTAAACTGAAAAGTAACAGCATTTTATCGCTAAATTACTGTAGGCTGATAACAATATGTTATAACTTTCTCAAAGTAAAAGCGGTAAATTACTGGCAGATTGTAGACAGTAAATTTCTGTAAACGAGGGGTACTTTTACGATAGATTTTTAAGAGTGTCACCCTCTCTGCATGTCTTTCTCTCTCTATTTCTCTCGCTCTCTCTCTTGTTCGTCCGTCAAGACTGACAATGAACATCTAGCCCTCCCGTTCGAGGTGGAGTGGGTCACAGTGAGTGCGTAGGTGGCCTGCTAGTCCGACCCGTGCTCGGAATAGCATCTGACACCGTGGTCAGGGGATAGTTGCTGTAGTCGGTGGTATAGATTGCTTTTCGGGGTTGCCTGCGTGTCTCAGCTGTTGCCATCCTTATGGCTTCATGAGATTTAGCCTCTTTCTTGACATCTGATCTCCACTTATCTCTGTCCTGGGCTGTCTGCATCCATTCAATGGGTTGATGCTGAGGGCCTTTAGGGCTGCTCTCAGTGGGTCTTTGTATCGCTTTCTTTAACCTCCTTGAGAGCGCTTGCCTAACATGAGTTCAAAAGAAGTAAAGCTGTTTAAGGGAGCCGGTTGTCTTCCATGCGGGCGAGGTGTCCCGTCCAACAGAGCTAAGATTGCATCAAGGTGGTGAAGATGCAAGGTAGATTCGCTTTAGCGAACACCTGTGTGTCATGCAATGTGTCTTGCCACCTGAAGTCGACAAGTTTTCTGAGGCAGAATGTGTGCATGTTGAGCCACCTACATTTTTAAAAAACTTTCTATTGTCGCAAAATTCTTTTCAAAAAATATAAATTGTTGCTGCCCATCTGGTGTTGAAAATAACACGGATTAGTTATCGCCAATTAGTTATCGCAAATTAGTTATCACCGATTATTTATCACCGATTAGTTATCACCGATTAGTTATCACCGATTATTTATCACCGATTATTTATCACCGATTAGTTATCACCGATTATTTATCACCGATTAGTTATCACCGATTAGTTATGAAAAACAGATAGCCAAACAAGGGACTGTGTAACTTAAATGTTTAGGATGCAATGCCTTGTCTCTCCATGATATGTTCATCATTGTACATCAAGCTTAATTTTATTACAATTCCCTGCTATTTTCGAAGAAATACAAATAAAAATGTAGATTGTAAATAAACGTAAAGCTTATTAAGTAACCTGAAAAGGTGTCGTAATTAGGGCGACTGTCTTCCAGTTTGAACGTTTTTCCACCTAGATCAGTTAATGAATACAAATGAAACTGGTGGGTACCGTGCTTGTTGAAAAAATAATGCCAACATTCATTTTTAACTATTTATTTTGTCATTCATCGTCAACTTCTCATCGCTGCAAAATAATTTGATCGCTTTCACAAGTCATCAAAAAACTTTCATTTATAGCAGAAAGAATAAAAGTTATTTATAAAATTAAGTATAAAAAGATAAATCAATCAACAGAATTAACCGGTATCGCCAGAGTATTTAAGCCGTATGGTTTAATGTATTATTTCTGCTTCAAATGAATGTGTAGAGAAACCTGTCGGTGGCTCCTATTTAAATGCATTACATTGATAGCCGCCGTAAAAAGTAAATATGTTTTCATCGTTCATGGCTCCTTGTACTGAGTGAATGGTGTCTATTCTTGACTCTTGTTCAAGGTTGATTATCTTATTTCGACTATTTTCAACATTATATAAATCAAAGTTAAAAAAAACAACAACACGGTTTTCTAATAGCTTCCACAAACACGCCACCCCCCCCCCCTCACACACACACTTAGGTAGCCCCAACTCCCCCTAAATATACTGAGCACCTTACCGCTCAGTGAGTCATCCCAAAACCATCTTGGGGCTGTACTACCCACTTGATGAACCACTGGTCGACATTAACCCATTGAAGTTATTTTCAAAGTTTTTAGTTCTATCATTAGAATTAATATAAAAGGAAACATACAAGGATATTTAGGTCCATATATAAAAATAGTTTTAAAGGCTATAGCATGATATCCCAATTGATACAAACGTTTGAATGCAGAAGCAAAATTAATGTGTCCTTACCTTTAACCAGAAATAAACGAGAGACGTAATCATCATAGTCACAGATGTAAGCCTGTTCTGGACCTGTTCTTTTGACCACGAAAAAGATGCTCCCATTAGAACTACGCCAACATTCTGTTGGAGAGGTAACTTTTGTATCAGAATTGAAGCCTTTTATGTATAGCTCACAGTTATTCATCTCTGCAACCCCAAACAAAGAGATGACATCTTCTCCAAAATCTGATTTGTGCCAAATGTACACAGTGCTTTCAGGTTCCGCTGGACAAATAATGGTCTTAATTTTGAGTTTGTCCCAGTAAAGTATTTCCATCTTGGCTGAAATACATGAATATCATTGCAGTGTTAAATTCTATTTTAGAAAAATGAACCGAATTTAAGAAGGCGCTATAAATCTTCGATGAAATATTAATTTTAGAAATATATTGCCTATTCCTTAACCAATGCCCGACCCAACGTCTGACCGAATGCCAGGCCCAATGCCAGACCCAATGCCAGACCCAACGTCTGACCCAATGCCAGACCCAACGGTTGACCCAATGCCAGACCCAATGTCTGACCCAATGCCAGACCCAACGCCCGACCCAATGCCAGACCCAATGTGACACAATGCCAGACCCAACGCCAGACCCATCGCCAGAAACATCATGCCAGACCCAAATTCCGACCCAACGCCAGATCCAACGCCCAACCAGTAAAAAAAATACTATTTTTTATTTTTTAATACTTTTAAACGTTCATATTGTAATTTCGTCGTGCCCTTTGACAAGCAAGAAAAGGAATTTAGTAGTTGAGACTTATAGTACTAGACCCTTTCACTTCCTCCCCCCCCCTCCCGGGACTTTAGTCGGCATGTCCGTCCCAAAAATGGCATGTCGATAAAGAGGCGTTTGCCATAACCCCCCCCCCTGAAACGTTTCCCGGGGTACAGTGCCACCGTGTAGGGGACCTGCGCTGAAAAGCAAAAGTAACGCACGGAAACTGCGTTAGAAAGAGCACGGCTGCATTGTCTCCCACCAAGTGCAGTTGAAAATAACGCAGGAACAGGTTGGGACATGATTATAGTTGCAGCATGGTTATGAGGAGGGGGAACGTGGCGACCCTGACCGGTGATTCTAAATCTGTAGTCTTTGAGGGTGCTGCTCCTAGGCAACATCTTTATCTCCCAGCTGCGTTGTGAGTTAGTCACACTGCAGACAACCACGTAAACCCTATTAGAGGGCGTCTGTAAAACACTTACGCGTCTTCCTGGTGTGGGAAGAAGGACATAGGGACGTAAAACGTATACAACCCAGAAAGTCTGGCCCGGTTGCTGTGTGAAAGTAACACACCGGCCTGACAGGCCTTCCTTCTCTGGTGCCGCCTCACTCGCATAGTCATTCGAGTGGAAGGATGTGTCAGGCTATCTAAGGGGTGGTAGGCTCCATGCGTGCCACTTCGTGGACAGACTGGAATAAAGACTGCTGGGGGAGTAGTTGATGACCAACTGTAGTGGAGGGTGCGTTGGGGAAGACTTCGTGAGCTTCGACTCGATAGTCTACTGTTTTTCTAAAGTAGATTATTAGTACTAGACCCTGCCCACCAGTACACCATATGGTGTAAACACAAATACTACATTGCTTCATCAACAATTTTATTTCGGCAGGTTGTATGCTGTTACTTTTTAATAAAATCTATATTATCACATGATCTTTTGGTTATGCTGAAATATGGTAGGCTACTATAAATTCTTTTTTTGTGTGTGTTTTATTTGGAAGTCTCATTTCTATCATCGTTGCACCCACGAGCATCCACGCCGTTGAAACGGACGAGAAAGAAAAAAAAGTGTTACTTATTGCCCAAGTCTTGTATAAAACATACTTACACTCTCGCCACTGTGGTTTGTCAGAAAATGGAGATTGGACCAAGACCAGCAATTTACACATTACGAATAGGGATATTTTATTCATTTCTGGATTTGACTGGAAATAACACATTTAAAAATACGCTGGAAAATCTATACCAATCCACCTCAATTTACACCAATCTGACTAAATCTACACCAATCGACAACAATGTAAATTAATCTAACTCAATCTACACCAATCTACAACAATGTAAATTAATCTACCTCAATCTACACCAATCTACAACAATGTAAATTAATCTACCTCAATCTACACCAATCTACAACAATGTAAATTAATCTACCTCAATCTACACCAATCTACAACAATGTAAATTAATCTACCTCAATCTACACAAATCTACAACAATGTAAATTAATCTACCTCAATGTACACCAATCTACAACAATGTAAATTAATCTAACTCAATCTACACCAATCTACAACAATGTAAATTAATCTACCTCAATCTACACAAATCTACCTCAATCTACACCAATCTACCTCAATATACACCAATCTACCTCAATCTACACCAATCTACCTCAATCTACACCAATCTACCTCAATCTACACAAATCTACCTCAATCTACACCAATCTACCTCAATCTACACCAATCTACCTCAATCTACACCAATCTACATCAATGTAAATTAATCTATCTCAATCGACACCAATCTACCTCAATCAACACCAATCTACCTCAATCTACACCAATCTACCTCAATCTACACAAATCTACCAATCTACACCAATCTACCTCAGTCTACACCAATCTACCTCAATCTACACCAATCTACCTCAATCTACACCAATCCACCTCAATCTACACCAATCTACCTCAATCTACACCAATCTACTTCAATTTACACCAATCTACCTCAATCTACACCAATCTACCTCAATCTACACCAGTCGACCTCAATCTACACCAATCTACCTCAATCTACACCAATCTACCTCAATCTACACCAATCTACCTTAATCTACACCAATCTACCTCAATCTACACCAATCTACCTCAATCTACACCAATCTACCTCAATCTACACCAATCTACCTCAATCTACACCAATCTACCTCAATCTACAGCAATCTACCTCAATCTACACCAATCTACCTCAATCTACACCAACCTACACCAAACTACCTCAATCTTCACCAATCTACCTCAATCTACACCAATCTACCTCCATCTACACCAATCTACCTCAATCTACACCAATCTACACCAATCTACACCAATCTACCTCAATCTACACCAATCTACCTCAATCTACACCAATCTACCTCAATCTACACCAATCTACCTCAATCTACACCAATCTACCTCAATCTACACCAATCTACCTCAATCTAAACCAATCTGCTTCCAATTTAAAAACTCACATGCAAAATTACGGGTTACGTTTTGCTTCCAGTTTTTTCGTTATTTTGTTGCTGCTGTTGTTTATCCTCATTTAGTTCCAACTTTACAAGAGTTTTGGAAAATGTGTGACTCCTAGCTATGAATCTCTTGATATATAATCAGCATAATTGAAATAGAATTTAAGGAAATTAACAAGTGTCTGATCGGATTGTCACTCTAAATCCCTTTCCACACGATGACTTCAGTAGAATTTAGGACAGAAGAAAGCTACAGGGTTAAAAATTCATTGAAGAAAGAAAACAAACCCCAGTTTTCTTTTTGAATCCACAAATGACGTACTTAAGAAATCACTGCATCGTATCATAAGAACTATCAAACGTGTTAAGACCAGATCACTTGAGACGGTGGTGACTTACGCTTCGCTCTTTTCAATTTAAGTCCCGGGTGGGACAGAAAGGTTGAGGTCACAATAAAGGACGCACAATTTGCGTTAACGACCTGTTCCGCGCATGCTCACTAGGTCGGATTTTTTGTACTAACGTAGAAACAGGGGGCCTTTAAGACATGTCTGCTGGCGGTGTGGTTATTTATTAACATAATAAAGTCATCGAAATGATAATTTCTACAAATGATTCTTCAACATTAACAATGAGTAAATGTTATAAAATTTCATCGGTTGTATTTGCAACAATTATTTGAAAATAATTAAATATTAAAAAAATATTTGTGTAAAAATAAAAATGCTTTTGATTTGTGTAGGATAGAGCAGGGTGGGTTGTCATAACTTTGCATTTTGGCTCGCCATTTAGTACATATTAATTGATCAATTTAAGGTCAACTTAGTGGTAATTCATTAATTTGTTGTTAATGTGATATGAGATGATAAGTTGAAGGTTACCAATTTTGAAAGGCTGCACCTATTGGTACCCGGGTACCAGAATTGAGAGCTTGGGATTAAAACACGATTTAAAATAGTATTGTTAAGTTTGTAAGACCAAATGTAAAACAATAATGTTTTAAATCGTTTTTTAATCCCATTCTCTCAATTCTGGTACCCGGGTACCAATAGCCACTTCGATTTTGAAATATAACCATTTCAAAGGGACTCCAGGGCGTGACTGGGCCGCTTGTCATATATCATTTGGGTATGGCACATTAATTCAGATTATGCTTGTTTATCTAAAAAACAAATACATGTGTAATCAGATTAATTTAAGGCTTTGCAAGTCAATTGCACCCCGCAGAAAAACGTGTACAAGATTATAAGGATTATATTTATTTATTTATTAAAAACGGCATTTTTTTTTCATTTTTAAACAGTTTTAAAAAGAATACTGGTGCCTAAACCGATTACAATTAGTGGAATCTATGAAAATATTTCATTATAAAAGCATGACTTTTAAATTAGGGATAGCTGTTAATTATAATTTTTTTTTTGGATGGCATATGTCTTTAAAAATATTGTTATTTGCATAACTATACATTTAATCGATTCTGGGTATGCTGAGTTATATAAAATGGAAACTTTAACAAATGAGATATTTTAAAAAAGAAAAAAATTAAGAATTTAACGGCGCATACAAAAAAGTGCACATTTCATCAATTATAATATCGAAAGCGTTTTGTTGTCTTTAAATTGTTTTTTTTTTGTAACAAAGACCTTACTAACAGAGGTAAAAAACATAATTAGCCTCTATTTTTTAATGCCCCATCTATTTGCATGGATTTCTGTAATACTTTTTTTTCTAGATGAGAATCTATTTTAAACAAGATGTTTGTGAACTAGCATTGCGATCATCATGCCAATTATATAAATATATATTTTTTTGTTGTTTGTATGTACTAGTTTTAGGAGAAAAAAAAATATTATTCCTAATTTGTTTAAATAAAATAAATTATGTGGATTTGGTAAATAAATTGTTTTAAAGTATATCTAAGAAGCAATTTATAAATTATCAAATAAATATGTCAATCAACTGAGTATTGGGAAATGTATACTTCTTTTTATACGATTTCCTACAGATAAAATCACACATTAATAAATATATAGTGTTATTTTGTAAGCAACTCATGTTTTCTTTACATAATAATGCCATTCATATATGATTTATGAATATGACCCGTTTTGATAACCAATAAGAATGTATAAACAATTCTTAATTTTTTTTATTTTTTTTTTAAAACTCTGGTATATCTTTGAAATATTTAGAAAATGTAATTATTATAAATAAGTTTGTTTTTCGCTTGCAATCAACATTTAAAATTATGTTAGCAATTCTTTTTGTGAAGTAAAACCTTTTTTGAAAATTATTTCATTAACTATGTAGTTAACCACCAAAAGGGTTAAATAAAAAACGAAAACTGCATTACTATTTAGTAAAATAAAAAAATGTTTTTTAGCAGAAATCAAGCAGAGTCGTCGCTCGAGCTTTTGAGACCCCCTTTGCCACATTTTTGTTTAGTCCTCCCCCACATTGAATTAAAATTTGATAAGTAAAAGAATATACACATCACATCTTTAAGTCTCAAAAATATCCAAGGCTACTGCAGTCGTGGGGTATTTTCTGGGCCCACGCGATATCTCTATGGTTAAGTGACGACTATATTTTTCAAACTGGCATCTCTTCCGTTGCTCTACAATTAGGTGAAGAATGTTGCAAATTTAAATTCAATTATTTACTAAAAACCCATTCTTGTAATTTGCATTTATCGAAACTTTTTCTGGGGTTAATACAATTTAAGAGGAGATAATAAGCTAAGGAAATTTAGCCACAATTGAGTGCACCGTGAACAAAGTTTTTAATCATTATTATGGCTAATTTTAGGCGCTGCCCATGTAAAAGTATGCCATGTCACCTCAAAACTATCTATAAGAAACACCGAATTCAAGAATATGCCAAATCACACCTCTGCATTTTGAATTTGTGAGATTGTATTCAGCATCCTCAATTTATGCACCACATTCATTCACGCCAATCAATGCTATAATATGAATTTAAATATAAGCTTGTGCCAAATGATTACCCTGTTGGCAACTTAAACGGGAATTTAACTGTGACATTACAATACTTATAAAATGTTCCGCTTTTGGCCGTTGACCCTTATTTTGTTTTTTTTCTTATATGAACTTTGTAAAAGGTATTTCCGTCTGCGCTCCTACACCATTTAACCGAATGCGCTAAATCCTTGGTGAGATGTTGCAAGCACGCTCACAAAGGTTTGGAAATAATTATAACCGTTTTAAAGTATTCCGTTTTGAGCAACGGGCCCCATGTTCGTTTTTTCTTATATAAGCCATTTAAATATAATTTCAAACCGTATGCGGTCCTACACTGTTGATGCGATTGCGACAAACCTTTGGTGAGTTTTTGTCCATAAGCTCGCGCATTTTACTGAGTCATTACAACACTTTTAAAATATTTCATTTTGGCCGTTGGCCCCAAAATCGTTTTTTTTCTAATATGAGCTTTGTAAAAAATAATTATCGTCTGCACTCCTACACCATTTATCAGAATACGATAAATCTTTGGTGAGATGTTGCGAGCAAGCCCGCAAAGGTTTGGGAATAATTACAATCGTTTTAAAATATTGCGTTTTGAGCCAGGGGCCCCATGTTCGTTTTTTCTTATATGAGCTATATAAATATAATTTCAAAAGGTATGCGCTCCTACCCCATTCATTCGATTGCAACAAAACTTTGTTGAGTTTTTGACCATAAGCTTGCACATTTTAATAATTCATTACAACATTTTAAAAATATTCTGTTTTTGGCCGTTGGCCCCAAAATCTTTTTTTTTCGTATATGACCTTTGTAAAAAATAATTTCCGTTTGCGCTCCTATACCATTCATCTGAATGCGATAAAACTTTAGTAAGATGTTTTGCGCACGCTCGTAAAGATTTGTGAATTATTACAACCATTTAAAAATATTCCGCTTTGAGCCAGGGGCCCTATGTTCTATTTTTCCTATATGATCTATTCAAATATAATTTCAAGCGGAGCTAATGCATGAATGGATAGATTTTATATCATATACAAATAGCAACATAAAACTGTGTGTGTGACATAATAAGTAGGTTTCTGAAGTAATACAACAATTCTACAATATTTCCTTTGTGGCCGGGGCCCTACATGCGTTTGCCACCCTTTCATTGTCTTTATAATTATCTTATGCATTCCTATACCATTCATCCGATTGCGATAAAACTCTGGTGAATTGAAATGCGCACTCCCGAAAATGTTTCTCAATTAGAACATTTTACAATATTCCATTTGGGCCAGTGGCCCTAAATTCGTTGTTTTTTTTTCTGATAAGAGCTTTATAACTCTAATTTCATGCAGAGCTATTCCATAGGTGGATTGAATTTAATCAAATACAAATAGTGATATTTAAGTTTGCATGTTGCATAGTAGGTAGGTTCTAGATTAGTTCCAACATTGTTCAATATTCCGTTTTTTGATGGGTATCAGTGCATTGGTGCTATAAAAATATAATTTCCGTTTGCGTCCCTCTACCATTCATCCCATTACGATAAGAAGTTGGCAAGTTGTTGTGCGCATGCCTCCAAAGCTTTCTAATTTATTACATATTACAACATTCCGTTTGGGCTCGGGGGCCTCAAATTCCATTTTTTCTTATTTGAACTATACAAATATAATTTCAAACAGAGCTATTTAATGGGTGGATGAAATTGAATCAAATGCAAATAACGACATTTCAGTTTCTGTGTTACATAATAAGTAGATTTCTGAATTAATGCAACCATTTTACAATATATCGTTTGGGCCTGGGGCCTTACATTCGTTTTGTTTTATTAAATGAGCTTTATCAATTTAATTTCAAACAGAGCCATCAAAACAACAACCTTTTAACAAATGCCAACAGACAGCAAATTTGTAGTAAGAGCAGAGAAAACACATTGTTGCATGTTTAGTGTAGAGAGTAGTTAAGTTGTTTTTATAAATAAGCTTGACTTTTGTGACGTATTTTAGAATCGGATATGACGTTGTAAATGTATTATGTTTTTCAATAGCAATGATTGTTAAGTCTCATAAAAACAATCATAGTTATTTTCTATTATTTTAAGGAAATCGAATAAATTTTCATACGCAAAGAAATTTGCCCTTTTATTTTAGCAAAAGTTTAAGTATTATTATTATAAATTACAAATACATTTAAAGAAACAACTAAGGAACTATTTTAAGCATTGTAAATGCGTTTTAAAATTACGAAAACAAATTAAATTTAAAAAATATGATCAAATAATTTCACAGTAATCACATTTATCGGGAAAACCTAAACATCAGTTGTTATTAGTGCGTTCTTTAGTGCGTTGTCAATAATGCGAAATAAAATTAAAATTAATTAGCTCTAAATAATCACGCAAATGACGTCATAGTGCGAATTGGATATTTAGCCAAAGCTAAAAGTTCTCTGATTTAATAAAAGAGCGTGACAAAACTAATACTGTATATTCCCCTTCTTAAAAGTAAAATTAATAAATAGCATCGATTGCTTTTTATATTGATAAACTTAAAAACAAATTTAACTTTGTATTTTCAACATTTAATAAGTAATTACTTTTTATTAATTCAAAAAATAAACTTTATGAAATGTATAAATAGTAAAAACTCTACATCTAAAAATAATTTTAATACAAATATGCCGATTAATTAAATTGGTGCAGCAAAACTACGTAGGCAAATGGCATTTTATTGCACTTATCTCTCATATGAATAAGAACAAAGCATATTAAATGGAAAACAAATCGTTTGGGGTATTTAAGGATGTTACAATCCAGTGGATGATTAATTTATTTTAACTCTTTTAAAAAGGGGGGGGGGGGGAATTAATACGATATAATAATTTTGCCCAATGCAGCACAAGATTCGTCTCAGAGTGAATTTGATAAATAATTAACGTTCTTCGATACATACATATCGGGAGTAGGAAATTGAGTTTAAATATTTTTACTTGGATGACAACATCTTTCAATCCAATGACATTACAGTTGTAAAGAATAAATGCTATATTCTAATTTTACATATGAACATATGTTTACCAATTAAGAAAATATAACTATACCGATGAAGATCAAAACACAATCATTTTACACAAGTTAAAATTTAATTTTCAAAATAAAGATTTTATTAGATAGAGAGATAGTTAGAAAGACAGACAGACAGACAAATAGACAGCTAGATGATAGATGGATGGATGGATGGATGGGTGGGTAGGTAGATGGACGGATGGATGAAAAGATGGATGAAAGGATGGATGAAAAGATGGATGAAAGGATGGATGAAAGGATGGATGAAAGGATGGATGGATGGAAGAGTGGGTAGAAAGGTGGGTAGGTAGTTTGGTAGGTAGGTAGGTAGGCAGGTGAGCAGGCAGATGGTAGATGATAGCTAGATAGCTAGATAGTTAGATAGATAGATAGATAGATAGATAGATAGATAGATAGATAGATAGATAGATAGATAGATAGATAGATAGATAGATAGATAGATAGATGATAGATAGATAGATAGATAGATAGATAGATAGATGATAGATAGATAGATAGATAGATAGATAGATAGATAGATAGATAGATAGATAGATAGATAGATAGATAGATAGATAGATAGATAGACAGACAGATATATAAGCAGACAGAGAGATAGGCTGAGAAACCGACAGACAGAGAGACAGAGAAACAGAGAGACGGATAGAGAGACAGACAGAATGACAAAGAGACAGACAGAGAGACAGAGAGACAGACAGAGAGAAAGACAGACAGAGACAGACAGGGACAGAGAGACAGACAGAGATATCTAAAAAACAGAGCTATTGCATGGGTGGCTCAATCGCTACAAGTGTGTGGACTAAATTTTGAAAATCCATGCGTCTCACGTGGATAGCTGTATGTTGCCTGCTCACACGATGAAAAAACTTCTAGTTTTTTTGTTTACGCACTAGACGAAAAAAACAATAAATAGTTTCTATTTAAAAATTACTTTAAAACTTAATTAAAACACAGACACTTTTTTTCATTGAGTGGCATTGCAACGCACGCCGGGTTCTCGCTAGTCTTAAATAACAAGAACGTAATGACGTTTTAAGAGTTAGATCTTTAGTGTTTAGACCAACGGTGGCCAAACCGCGGCTCGTGAGCCGCATGCAGCTCTTCTGTTTTCGCTTTGCGGCTCGCGCGAGAAGTAAAATATCCCCAACTTAAGTAAGCTAGTTGCCGACTTATCTCCATTTTCGGTAGAACCTACTGCTGTGAATCCATGTACTCCACAGTGAAGTTTATAAAATCAAAGCATCGATCATTAACTAGTCACCAGCATCTGACAGAACGTCTTCGCACCACAACTACTAGCTACCGACCAGATTTAAAGAAACTTGCTAGTTCAAAGGCTTCTCAGCAGAATCATAACAATTAATGTTCACTATAGTTATGAGTATATGTGCAGTGTGTTTCTATTTATAAATTTTACATATTTAAATATTTGTTAATTGTGTAAATGTAACGAATATATTTCTTCAACATACGGTTAGGGTTAAAACAATTGAAATGTTCAAATAATTAAATTCGAATAAAAAGTAATTTTTAAAAATAAATCACAAAAGGAATTTTTCATTGCGAGTGGGGTCGTGACCCATAGTGCTTCAATGTGGCTCTCAACAATTTTTTTAAATTTTAAAAATGGCTCTCTGTTACTACAGGTCTGGTCACCTCTGGTATATGCTGTCACTAATAAACATTTTAAAAAAACTCGTAGTTTCAGCTTATCGCTTAGAAGTTAGATTGGGGGGGGGGGGAATGTGTTATACCTTCTGTGACCCAAATGTGTTTCACAAACTTTTTACAAAAGTACAATGGAGGCAAGAAATCAATATATTGATTTTTTTTTTTTTTTAATTGTACAAAAATTATCTACGCAACTGAGACACATTCATCTCTTGTTCACAGGAGGGGAAAATAGACACATAATATAATTTTGACAGACAAAGGTGAAATGTAAAGGTGAGGGTGGCATTAAAAGGATAGTGTCAAATTAACAGGCGAGTGTGAACTTAATAGACAAGGATAATATTAACAGGTGTGGATACAATTAACAGACATTATCAGTTGAAGTTAAACATTATTTTCTGCTTCAATCTAAAAAGGAAAAAAAAAAATCGAAGTAATCGACAATTTATTTACCGTTGATATTAAAGAAATAAGTATAGTAAACTTTTTAATAAGGCATTAGCACCTATTAAATCTACATGAACAGATACATCAGAGTTGTACAATCACAGGTAACTCGTAGTACTGCATGCATAGAAAACTCATTATAGTTATGAAAGCACATGTACCTTTAAGTTGTGCATTCTATGTTGGTAACTTGTAGCTGTGCATGCGCCGGTAACTCGTAGTTATTAATGCACAGGTACCTCGCAGCTGTTTACGCACAGGTACCTCGCCTCGCAGTTTTACATGCACAGGTAACTCGGTGTTCAGCATGCAACGATCCCTCGTCGTTTTGCATGCACAGGTAACTTGTAGTACATGCACAGGTAACTTGTTGTGAATGCACAGATACCTCAAAGTTATGCATGCACAGATACCTCTAGTTATGCGTGAACAGATACCTCGTAGTTGTGCATGCACATATATCTCATGGTTCATGCACAGTACCCTCATATTTGTACATGAACAGGTAAATTGTAGTTGTGCATGCACAGGTAACACGCAGATGTGCATTCAACCTAGGTTTTCGCGCATCAATTTCCGATCATTAAAATGCATGCGATGTGACAACCAACCACGCTCTCATCTAATGTAGTAAGTTGAGTTTTATCTCGTACATGACTATATATTTAGTCCCCTCAGTGTCATCAGAACTGTCCATTCATTTGTCTTGAGTCAGTGTTATTTATTTAGGCGATATCATGGAACTTAGTTAGTTCATCACGTTCTTAAACCTTTGCCTTGAACCAATGTTAAGTTAGTTCATTTTGTTTTTAAACCACTGCATTGTGCCATACAAAAGTTATAATATTCTTTACGGTGTCCTCTATTTGAAGCTATATACTTTACTACAAAACTTTTTAATTGGAAAAATTAGTTGACCATCAGTTGGCCAGCCGAAACTTCACGCGTGTTTTGCACATGAAAAAAATTGGCCCGATCTACCATTGTGTTAAGTCACTAAAACCACATTATTGTCAATCAATTTCCTCTTGAATGTCAATCCTACAAAATGACATGAGAAGAGTGATTATGAATTTATTTTTTTTAACTAGTGATAAAGTAACGTGAACACACGTTAGATCTACCTCGGCAAGACTTGACTTTTTTTTACCTCGGCCCAGATCGTATGCAACTGGTCACTGTGTCCAGACAAGATACATGTGCCCAGGGTTACTGTGTCCAGCCGGTCCAGGCCAGATAGTGTGTCACGGGTTACTGAGACCAGCCGGTCCGGGCCAGATAGTGTGTCACTGGTTACTGTGTCCAGCCGGTCGAGGCCATATAGTGCGTCACGGGCTACTGTGTCCAGCCAGTCCAGGCCAGATATTGTGTCACGAGTTACTGTGTCGAGCCGGTCCAGGCCAGATAGTGTGCCTAGTAAATAGCTACTAAGAAAAAAGTAAATACATAAAATTAAAGTAATTTAACAACAATCAATATTCTTAAAACTATGTCTATGTCAGGATAAAGCAATATTTACTATTACTTCCACAGAAATTAACTAACATTGTAAGCTGCTGCGAATTTCAGAATAAAGTCTAAATATACACTGTACTTCGTTGAATCTAGATGCTAAGGACTGCAGCCAGCTCTTGTTATAATGGAATTTTAAAACATCTGTTATTCCTCTTTTCGTTTGCTCCTGAAAATATTCTAAAACTCCAGACTGACGTCTGCAAGAATGTCACATGATGGACATCAAGATTTCATTGCCGAAAGTCTCAGCACCTAGATCATATACCAGTGGTATGATTTTTTTGCCGTGACTTAGCTAAATCTTCAGTATTACCAAACTGCTCCGAGCACCCGACCCACGACCCCCCAATCCCCTCGTTAAACCTATAAAGATTTAAAAGAAGCAAAGACACGTTCCCTCCAGCCCCTCACCACACCCCCCCCCCCCCAAAAAAAAAAAAAAACCAAAAAAAAACTGTTCTTGGAGTCAAAGTTCAAGGTGAATAATACATTTCACTTCCTTTCTCCTCTGACCTTAAAACTCAAATCGGACATGCTCCCCACCAGAAACGTCATTTCCGTTTAGAAAACCAAAACATGGCGGGGGTCGTTGAGTTGTTTATGATTAGAGGTGTCACACAGTACATAGCAGTTTAGAAAAAATGTGAGAGTAAGATCTATGTTTTCTATTGTTAATTTAAAATGAAAGAATATTTTTTTTTCCTTATTTATTGTATGCTACGTTTGATTTTCTGCGGACCTACTAATAATACCTACCATTTTAAAAAAATATATATATTTTAAAATTAACGGAGGGGGGGGGCAAATACTCTCCCCTGTCCTACCCTGCTCCCCATGAGAAAATGTCAAAAGGCTAAATAGAATGAAACTGATTTATTGTCTTTAACATTTGCTTTAACTTTAAAAACTAGATCTAAGTTTTAATTTTGTTGTCTTCAAACCTTTCTTTTAATATCTTGGATAATGAGGTTTATTATTATTTCCTACTGAAATTTTTTTTTTACTTATCAATTCTCTTAGGAAAAAAATCAGGCCCTCTCTCCCTCCCCCCCCACAACCCGTTACCATGTACATTGTCCTGTTTTCGTGAAATGCCTTGTATCGATTATGATAGAGATACATGGTTTATTACCTTCACACAATATATAATGAAGGCCGGACTTTTATTTAACGCGCAATCGATCCAGAAAGCGGTGTGGACCATTGTGTGGAGCAGTGGATTGACAACTTTGTGGACCAGCGTGTAAACCACCGTGTGGATCAGCACGTAAACCACCGTGTGGATCCTAACGTAAACCACAGTGTGGACCAGCATGTAAACCACCTTGTGGACAAAAATGAGGACCAGTGTGTAAACAGCTGTGTGGAGCAGCGTATGGTCTAGCGTGACGGCCTGGGTGGGATCCATCGTGTTGGCAAGCCCGTAGTCTATATTGTGGTACAGTGTTTCTCAGAGTGGTAACTTAATGAACTTTGAACCAACAAAGCGTAAAAAAAGCAACAAATCTGGTGTTAACCTACTTGTGCATTAGGGTGTTGTACAACATTGATCTAAGTGATGCACCGTTTGCTTCAAAGTTGTCATTTTCCAATACTTTGGGACTCCATCCGTTCTTCCAGAGCGTCCACAAAAGGTTTCTTAATGTTGAGGCTTTTCAACTTAAGGGGTATTTAGACGTTTAGGGGTATTTAGACTGTGGGCGTCTTTTGGGTTGTACATGTAAGTTGAGCTTGGTGATAACAAGACGATGATCTGTCAAGCAGTCTGCACAACACATAGACTTGGTTACATTATCTGTCCAGCAGTCTGCACAACACAAAGATTTGGTTACATGCACGTCTTGACTGTTCTTCCTCCTGATGTTGACATTGCCAATGAGGTGCCAATGTTTAGAACGAGGGTGCATCCAGGACGTCCGATTACGCGTCAGAAGGCAAAATATCGTATTAGTAATCAACAGTTCATGCTCTACACATGTCTGGAGAAGACAGTTGCTGTTGCACTGGCCCAATCCACACTTTCCCTGAGTCCCATGCCAAGCAAAGTGGTCGCACCACCTCAAGCATTGAAGTCAGCAAGATTAAGATTTCCCTGCTTTTGAATGCCTGATATGAAAGAGTGAAGGTCCTCGTAACCTTTTTTTTTTTTTACTTCATCTGCATTTGTTATTGTTGGAGCATAGAAGCTTATAATGTTAAGGTGTTTTGGTAAAGGTAAGAGTTGAGCAATAGTCGGAAGGTAGTGTAGCGCAATGGAATGGGGTAGAGTTGAGCAATGGACTATGGATAGAGTTGAACAATGGACGGGGGGGGGGGTAGAGTTGAGCGATGGGCGGTAACAATGTTCGCAATGGTGGTAGAGGTTAGCAATGAACTAAGGGTAGAGTAGAGAATGGGTTGGCGTTAGAGTTGAGCAATGGACTAGGGTTAGAGATGAACAACGGCCTTTGTTAGAGTTTAGCGATTGAGATGAACATCTAATACTAATAGGTGGTTATACTTGTTCATTGAATGGGGTTAGAGTAAGGTCTGGCTCCATTTGTTTGGGTTTAACGGCAAAATCAGTGATGTTAAGATTGAGCTGCGAATGTTTCTTACTGGGAGCTTTTGAACCAATGGTGGAGAGAAGGTACACTGGACGTTTTCCCAAATTTCACAAACGGTACATTGACCGTGAGATTGGGCTCACCCCAAGGGAAATGAGTGAACTTGATCTATTCATCAACTTGGTTGTTGGCTCTTTTCTCTCCTCCATTAAATTCACATCTCAGATATCTGAAATATCGATTATCCTTTTGGACATTACCATCACCCATCGCAAAGACAGCCTCCGCACCTCCTCCTACTTTAAATATACTGACAGCCGTAGCCATAGTCTCTACTCATCTTCTTACCCTAAATCCTGTAAGAAATATATTCCCTTTTCGCTACTACTTCGTATTCATCGACTCTGCCAGTCTGATGATAACTTTTGGGCCATGTAAAGTGAGATGATACACTATGTCCAGTGTAAGTCCTATCCGCAGACATTACTTTTTTTTTTCGATTGTAACAGCCTTTCAAAAGGTTAAAAAATATAACAATTGCTGATGCCTTCGGGTTCACCCGGATGACAATGATGATGAGATCAAACTTATTCTCACATATCATTCTAACAATCTCAAAGTCTTTTGAAATGATACGTGGTATTATGTCTCGTGATCAGACTATTTACACCCCGATAGCTTATCACAGGCTTCCTGTTGAAGGTGACGTAGCCGTGTTGCGTCTAGACCTGTGTGACACACTGTGTTATTAAGTCCAGACCTGGTGACCTTTTTGATGTGCGTGATGATGATAAGTGACGTTTTTTGTATAAGCTGTGCTTTTAGTGGTCGAGTGTTGATGGGGAGATCAGTGCTGTTATGTAGCTGTGTTTACTTTAAACTGAAATTGAATTCACAACACCTATGGAGGGATATGTGTTCTTTTGTGAATGTTTTGTTAACGACTAAGTGTAATATGGAGGAGGATAGTGTTCACGTTTAAGAAATAGAAACAAAAAAACAAACATGTTAAGAAAAAACTCGGAGGGATAAAAAAATGCGAAACAAAATAAGGAACGTGTTCTTGTTAAGAGTGATTTTTTTCGGGGTTTCCCTACCATTGTGTTTTATTTTTACGACACTGGCCTACATATTTTCACATAGTTTTAGGACACCTGCACTTATTTTGATAATTTACTCTTCCCATCACTTATACCATTTAAAAAAAATATGAAATTGAAAAATCCAGATTGGATTTGATACGTTGAAAGTAACTGCATTTAATATAAATGATTTTTGTTTGATCGTTGAACAAGGCTTCTTGCCGACACGTTTTTGTTTTGTTACGTCCTTATTTCAGTTTTTCCCATACTTTTGTTTCGCTCATTACATTAATTTGAGTTTAAAAAAAAAATAATAATAATTAACCGAAAAGATACTGTTGTATTTCTTTGCAAATGAAAGAACCCCATCGGCTATATGTATATATATATATATAGAGAGAGAGAGAGGTGGGAGGGATGGATGTGGAATACAAATTAAAACTAATCCATGGATTGCAGTGTCAGTGACAACTGAACGTGTTTCCGTACGCTCGGTTCAAAACATTACACATACATAGTAATCTTCATTCAACAAGTCTCCATCGTCACGGGATGACACAAGCTTCGTAACAACGAGACCCCGCCAATATGTCAGGGAGCAGTGTTTCTTTCAGGCATACCTCCGGGGGAAAATGTGTAAGAAAAAATAATAATTAAAAAAAACTAAATTTAATTTTTATAAAATTTTTAAAAGTTATTGAAATGTGTGCCTTTAATCGATTACAATTATTGGAACAAATAAAATATCGCTTTGTTCGATATATATTGATGATCCATAGCGTTCAGGTTAATCTTGTTACAGGCTCGCAGAAATCGATTATAAATATGGTATTGTTTTGAAAATTGGCCGCTCCTGATCATAAGCTAAATCTTACTTTTTCTGATTCGCAAATATCGGTATCTTTTATTTAATTACATTTTGCAGCTGTAAAAGTTGAAATACTTTTTAAATATAGTTCTTGCTAATAAATAAACATGTGCAATCTGTTTTTAAATTATATTGTATAATAGCATCATGCTTTAAAAAATCATTTTAGCAAACATTTTAATGTAGTAGATTCCATAGATGTATGCTGTCATAGATAAAATGAAAATGTAAAAATAATAATAATTTTAAAACAAAAAATTAGGAATTTAGCGGTTACATACAAATAGTGGACATTTCATCATAATTATTAAATCGAGTTTTTCTAATTTTTTAACACAGTTTCGGGAACAGAGTAAAATGATTTTTAAAAAAAGTCTTTATTTATTAAATCCCCAATGAGTTTTCTCTGTTAATATAATAATAATAAACAATCTTCCCCAGCTGTTTGAACTATTAAAAAAAATATTTTAAGATGATAATCCAGTAGAAAGAATATAATATATATTTAAACAACGAATAAAAAAAATTTGAGTATTTCGATTATCTTGTAAATGCCATTTTTGGTAGTAGTTAAAAAAAAATTATATGGAATTGGTAAAAAAATTGTTTTCAAGTATAATATCAAAGAGGCAAGTTGTAATGATCTGAAGCAAATTATAGTAGTCTAAATTTCTTAATTAACATTTAAATCAACTGAATATTGAGAATTGAAACTTTAATAATTTATACGAAAAAAAATCACACATTAATAAATATATGAGTCTTTTGTAAACAATTCTTGACTTCTAAACAATTATATCGGTTACATATGATTTATAAATAAATACCAATTTTGAAAACCCATAAAGATTATTATATTCTATAGCCTTTTGTACAGAAAAGCTTTTTTTTCTTTTTGACTTTGGTGAAACTTGGAAATATTTTGAAATAAATGTATGTTTTTGGTTTTTCTTTTTCGTTCAAAATGTAAAACTATTTTAGCATTTCTTTTTTGGGATGGATACCTTTTTTGGAAGGAAGTCTTTTTTCTTAATTTTACAAATATTTTATAGTAAATTCATTATTTTTATGTAGTTGATCCCAAAAATATTTTAAAATAATAACTTTAAAAATACATTACTGTTCAATTTAAAAAAAATGTTTGCATACCACACTTAGTCAAGCAGAGACGTCGCTTGTACGATGGCTCTTATGTCAAATGACATATACAATCTTAACTAGCATCTCTCCCGTTGCTCTGTAGTTAAGTGTTTAATGATGCGAAACTAAATTTAACTACGGTATTTTTAAAAAAAATGCATTCTTGCATTTGAATTTATCAAAAAATTTCCGGGGCCTATAAAGTTTTAAGGGGCGAGTCTAAGCTAAGGAGTATCTGTCGATAAAAAACATACCCTAAGGGATCCCAATTGGACTGAATTTATTTAATATTGTGCTGGTGGAAGAGTTAGTGATGTCCTGTTATTATCGTTATTTCTAGCGCTTCCCACCCAAATGTCTGAAATGTTTACATCAGTGGCGCTTCATCCCATTTAGGGCCCTGGCCTGCTCCACCCCATTCTTCCATTGGGATCGATCCATCGCTGTACACCTCCATGTGTGAACCCCAACCTTTGTAAGCCCTTCTCTACATCGTCAATCCATCTCAGTCTTGGTCGACCGGTCAGCCGTCTGCCCCTAGGTTTCTGCCTGTAGATAGTTTTTGTTGCTCCAGAATCCGGCATCCTTATAATGTGTTCTGCCTAGGGCAGTCTGCCATTTTTTTTATATTGTTGGGACTATGGATGGGTATTTGTACAATTGATATATCTCTTAGTTTGTATGGATTCCCAAAACAAAATTGTCTATCATCGGGTCATATATTTAGCAGGTTCTCTGCTTTTCTGGTAGGAACCAAGTCTCACTACTGGTCTTGTGACAGTGGTGTTCCCTTATCGAGATTTTTGCTTTGAAGTAGGTTTTGTAAATTGAAATAAGAACGGTTGCATGCTGTTATTCTTTCTTGTACATCCGATTGTATTTCCTCTTGCTTATTTATAGTCACCCCTAGATATTTGAAAGTAGCTACCCTCTCAAAGGCGTAGTTGTTCATATTGTTGTCATCAGTGCGTATTTCCTGACATTATCATAAATATTGCCTTCGCTTTATTTACATCAAGACCAGCTTTGACCGTCACATCTTCAAGTTCCCTGAAAGTTTTAATTATATCATCAATGCTGTTTCTACCAAGTAGCGCTATATCGTCTGTGTAGGCCAGGTATTGCAGTGGCTGGCTTTATAAAGTTCCTTATGGTTGTTCTGTACCACCTCTCAGGTGCTCACACGTATGTTTCAAATGCTTTTTTCTAAAGTGATGTTGAAAATGATACACGGATTTCCTCGTCTGAGCCCCAGATTGATTGGGAACTCCTTCAAGTACTCCCCATGTACTTTGATTCTACTTTTGTAGTTATCCATTGTCATATGTATGAGTCGGGTAAGTTTGATAGGACTCCAAGTTCCAGCACTGCATCGTTCATGTATTTTCTGTCTAAGCTATCATAAGCTGATTTGTAGTCCACATATAGTTGGTGTATGTTGATGTATTCTTAGCATTTTTCTACGAGACATCTAACAGTAAATATATGAACGTTTGAAATGCCCCTTCACACATTGTCTTAAAGATACGTTGAAACCAGTGCATGATACCCTCACTAGGTAACTCTTGTTACCAGTGAAATATCCGCATCAACACCAGGCACAGAAACATTGCAAATCCCATCTACATTCATAGGAGCCATAATAATCAATAAATTGATCGTGGGCTCTAAATAGACAGAAAAAGAAGACGAAAAGTTTGCACCACAATGCATCACTGCATTTTGAATTTATTATTTTTAAATTAAGGTGACCCCTGCCCTCACTTTTGCTCAAACTCTTCGGATTCCTCAATTTCTGCAACCCCCTCCCCCTTTTTTTTTACTTGACGTCGATCAATGTGACTACAGGGTTGAATCTAATCTTGTGTCAAATGATTTTCTTCGGCACACCACAACCAGAATGAATTTAGTTTGTGTCTGGCACTGGTAGCCATAATGCCTCCCACGACGCTTGAAAAATTATTTGACCCGATCAAATGAAAGTCTTATCAAATATTCGAATAATGTATACTCCAAAATGCACCTCTTGATTGTTAAACAATCACACATTTTCAGCTGCCCTACTTCCCGATAAAAATTACTTGCCATGACAGCCGAATTTGGTGCTGATATATACACTGCCCAGCGGCGTGTCTAGTGTTAGCGCCACCCTAGGTGGGTTTCATTTTTTGCCACGCTACCTTTCTCGATAGAAACTCTGCAGATGTCCGAAAATCCCGCCGCTCTATCTAAAGAAAAAATGACACCTGGGAAGACCAAATGTCCGCCCCCCCTACTTCTACGTCACTGACGTGAGTCCCTGATGACAGGGGACAAGATTCATTTTTACACCACCCCCCCCCCCCCCGCTAAACTCTGAAACCTATTATTTTCGTCCATTAACCCTTTAACCCATTAGATGCCCTCGGTAGTCTGGCGCCCGGGGACATATGTCCCATCTGCCACCCCTTAGCTACGCCTCTGGCCACTGAAAAACTGGCACTGCCCCCCCGAGCGTCAAAATTGCCCCCTCGGGGGAAAATTTCTGAAAGAAACACTGACTCACAGACACGCAAATACAAACACAGACACAAACATACACACACAGACACGAACATACACACACAGACACGCACATACACCACACACGGACACGCACATACACCACACACGGACACGCACATACACACACAGACACGCACATACACCACACACAGACACGCACAAACACCACACACAGACACGCACGTACACTCAACTACATATCAATAATAACGGGCGTACGTCATTCCTGGTAAGATGTTGTTCTGAAAGGAGCTGTTACAAAATATAATAATTGAAGAATAAGACCAAATCCAGGCCCAAAAATAACAATACCGCCGTGAACTCGACATCTATCGAAAGCTTCAAGGCTGCCCTGGCATCTGCTAGTAGCCGTTAGGATGGCAGCATCGCTTCCCCAACCGTTGCACATATGCCAGTATATGGATGCAGCAACGTACCCTACCAGAACCAGAACCAGAAAAACAAAAGACTTTATTATCTTATTCACAGCTTGTCCAATTGCTGCTCAAGGCCTCGGAGTGTCGGGAAGGTTTTGACCCGAACACAGCCATCTTTGTCTGCAATCGTTTGGAGGCTGTGAGACCGGAGGACTCGGAGAAGATGAAGGCTGCTTTCGTCGACCGGTTGAGCTTCATCGTCCCCGACTTCAACGGGTCGCAGCTGTATCCCATATCTGTCAAAGATGTAAGGTCTAGGTCCATGTGTTGTTTTTTTCCTATTTGATTCAATTTGTCATCAATCGTGCACATTGTCGAATAGTTTAAGTTTATCCTTTTCCATGCACCGATGCAAAGGTAGGCAAATTTTGTTGTTATTTTCTTGGCGACCGGCTGGGAGGGTAATAAGGGGAAGGGCGAATAGATTGTCCCAAAATCAATGGAACATGAAGCAATGAAATTGTTGCTTTTCTGACAAAGTCAGATGATTACATTAATTCAATTTTTTTCTGATTCCAATATGAATCTTGCAACAGCCAACTGTTTAAACGGCCTTGTAAATTTATACAACTAAAACTGTCCTTTCACTGCACTTACATTTACCACCTTCTGTTTTGAGGTACTCAAAATGTGTCCATGTGTACTGAGCAATGCATATTAAAAAAAACTATTTCAATGAATCAAATGCATAGAAGTTACAGGGTTCTGCGACATCTAAATTACTGTTGATAAAAATATGACTAATAATTCACAGGGAGGGAAAATATATCTTTATTTTTTTAAAAACTCAATTTTCTTTGGAACATGTAGAAGTCATAACAAATTCACTGACGTATTATCAGTGTCATTTGAATGTGTAAGGGGAAAATGTCACAATAATAAATAAAATTCCTTATTCGCTACCAGGGCTGTGGGAAGAGTGAGACGAAGCGGTCACTCGCAAAGGATGGTGATTTTGGGGAAGCACTACATCGTCTTCATAAATGAACTTTTAAATAAATTCAACGATAAAAGCCGATGTATTTTTCTTAAAGAAATAAGCGCCAATATCGTTTCTTTTTTTCTTTTTGTTTTTTGGAACGCCACTGTTGGAACCTTTTTAAATATATTGATGCCCGCCACTTTCGGGGTTTGCTCCGAACGCCACTTTTCCTTTGGAACGGTCCTTTTTGTTGCCAGTTTTAATTTTAAAAAAAATACTTGAAAAGACATAATTTGGTTTGTAGAATATCACAAAACTAAAATATGGCGTGGTAAGCTCGGAATACAGGTGGCACCTTTTAAAATATATTGATGGCCATAATTTTCAAGGCTTTGCCCTGGGTGCCATTTTTCCTCGGCGTGATAAGGGGGGGGGGCATTTTTTGCCGCCCTCTTTCAAAAAAGCTGGCTTTGAAACATTTGTTTTTACAGAATATCACAAAACTAAATTATGGCTTGGTCAGCTCGGAATACGATGCACTGATAGAAGGGATACGGCAGATGCTGCCAAGGACAATGACAGGCAGGCTAAGGATTTATTACAGGTTAGTTCATGTCCCGTTCATTTCATTAAAAGCAAACAGCTGTCGGGATGAAAGATTGCTTTTTCCCTTATAGACATGCTTGCTAAATTTGGCATCTTGTTTATTTTCATTCAGATGATGATTAACACCGGCTTAAAAAACACAAAAATGATACATTTGTGAAGATTCGTTTTCTTATAAAACGTTTATAAAATTAAAATGTAATTTTGAGTAAACGGGGTGGGGCTGAAATTTTGAGAAACATACATACAAGTAACGCACTTTATAAGAGTCCCAATTAGTTCACCCCCCACCCCCAAATCAAAGCTCGCAAAAGCCAATTTTCTTTCCACACCCTGAACTATATTAATATTCTAATGCTCTACCAAATTTTACGCTAAATATTTCAGAAAAAACACACAAAAAATGTTATGCACCAAACGCACTTGCGATATATTTTTAAGAACCTCATTTAGCGCAGTTTTCGGAAAATTTAATTTCATGAAATCAGTTTCATTAAGGTTCCTTCATCTTCCCCTTGAAAAAGAGGAACAACTGATTGTTCGGGTTGAGGTATAGGGGGGGGGAGTTGATATAATGTGTTTTCGTCGGCCACGAGTCTATGTGCCGAGTTTCATCTCGATTGGTTGACGGGAAGTGGGTCAAGTCACCGTCCAAATATTTTGCAAGTCACGAACAAAAGTGAAAATATATATTTTATTATTATATATTCTCGTAGACTGGTTGGGCAAGGGCCGGGGGAGGGGCGGGGAACGGAAGTGAAATAAATGTTGGTATCAAAAATTATTTTGAAAAGTAACAATTTTTAAAATACAATTTTAAAAATGTATTAAAATTGTGTTCATTTTTTTTTCTTCCATCTTCAAGCTACATGTGTTTAGCAGTATAAAAGCAAATTCATTACAGAATTAAGATAACTTTCTTTCTTGTAATAACTAAATGAATTACCGTAAATTATTCGTTATTTCTTTTACTGAGTTTAAAAATTAGCAATTACAGAAACGGATACATCTTTACCTCACCCATTCAAGTACTATCTACCCCTGTCCATCCATGGACAGCACCCAGCAGAATTGAGCGTTGTTTATCAGTCAGAAGGGGTGAGAATGAGTCGTTATAGTACAGTTTAAAGAGATGGGTCTTGAGGGCAGTTTTGAAGGCTTAGATGATCGGTATATTTCAGATATATAACGGGAGAGAATGCCGTTGTTTTTGGGGCACAGAAAGAGAAATATCGCTCACCATTTGTTTTAGTGCGTGTTCTGGGAACAGAAAGAATACGCGAGTATGCGGAGGAATGAAGCTTTCGAATGGGTGAATAGACGATATGAAGTTCAAGTAGATAAGAAGGACAGGAACCAGATAAAAATGTAGCTTCATAGGGTGCTCGCATACACTTCTGCTAAGAATTTCTTTTAATAAATTTTAAATTATTTTCGACTTTTTAAGTGGCTGAAACCGTCTCTTTCAAATTATTTGATTATATTATAAACTATACTCTTATTTAGATATGTAGCAGCACTGCTGGAAAAGATCCGTCATTCACTACGCATCTCCTTGAGCATCCTAACGGAGAGTTTTGAAGCCAACAAGAGGAGGTACAAGGAGGTGGAAGCAAAGATGGAGAAGATCAAGGAATGTCCTGCTTAAGGAGATCAAAAATCACGTCAAGGTTTTCAGCCAGCAGACGGCAGAAGATTTGGTTCGTCACCTGGATTCAAATAATATCAGGTTTATTACATATATATATATATATACACTATGTAAAGCTCAGTTTCAGTTTGTATGCTAATCAGTTACTCAATAACGTGACAACCAACTGATGGAAGGCAAGCCAATTGGACATGGTCATATCTATCAATAGGTGGTTTCTAGAAAGTTTGATCCAAATCCATTTATCGAAAAAGCTGTAATTAAGAAAATAGTAAAATATAGTGAGTAAAGTTTGGACACAATATTCTCATACGACTTTCAGGTAAATTGAAGTCAATTTATTTTAGATGCACACATTTTTAATAAGTTTTTATCCAGAACGAGGCAAACACAAACCTTTATTTAAGTAAAGTTATAGATATAAAACCTATTTACAAATGTTTAAGGACATGCAAGAAAAAGGTTGGGCACAAGTCACGCACATTTAGGAAAAAAACGCAAGAATAGCAAGGCAGAGGCCGGAAGTACAGTTCAAAGCCAAACAGAGCGATGATACATATTGCAGCTATGCAAAATTTTGAATTGGTGCATTTTGTATCCTGATTAAAGTTTTACAAACTGTTTTACTTACTCCGAAAGTGTTTTATCAATCTTGTTAATCTTTATCTCATCGACGCCCCTTTGTAATTATTTAATATTTATTATAAATGCAGCGAGGATCGTTGAAGGAAAATCCCCTTATTTTATTAAAATTATTCCAAAATTTTATTTGACTGATTCTAATCCACCAAAAAACATTTTTAAATGGTGGTCAATGCAGGCCCGAAGCTAGAAGGGTGTGGAGGGGACAACCATGGCCCTTATCAGGAGCCCAAGATAGATAGGGACCCGCCCTTTTTCGATTTTTTTAAAAAATAGGTATAAAACACGAAAGGGGCCCGAACTCTGTCAGCTGCCTGGGGCCTAGAATTGCATAGGTGCGGGCATTGATCCAATGGTAGGGTAATAATCATTCTCAAGACTAATGGGTCTCTGAGTTACCTTACGCGCATGTCTTCACGCAGAAGTAGACTGGCGGCAGGCTGCGATTGGACAGCGGTGAGGCAAAGAAGAAACTGGATGAAAAGGGGCGAAGCGGCAAACGCTCTCATAGCCGAGGCGGTTTGCGATGAGGTGAATGAGTTTGAGAGGGAGAGGAGGTCGGTGAAGGAAATGCTGGACGAGATCGCGGCACAGTTCCACCGGCAGTTCAATATGTTAGAAGATCAGTTGCATATCGTCAAAGGTGAGTGGATGTGTAGAAGGTGAGTCAAAGGTGAGTGGATGTGTCGAACGTTGCCATCGTGCTGAATGGGGGTTCAAAGGATATCACGATAGTCAAGTGTTTCTTTCAGAGAATTAGATCCGAAGGTTCATTTCAGGTGTTCGGGTGGGGATGAGGTGAGTGGGGGGTGCGGAGCAGTGCATTTATAAACGGCTTTAGTAGACATAATGGCAACCAGCGAAAGCTCTGAGTCATACGCCCTATATAAAATGAATTCATCCACTTTTGGCTTCCTGTGTGTATGCCTTTGTCCCCGTCTTATCTTTGCCACTTGATTTTCAAAGACAAAATTAAATATGGGCAAATCATGGTCTTTAAAAAATTTTTAATTGAGTATTTTTTTTTTCTGTTAAGAAAATCATTATATTACTAAGAACTACATGTTTCTTTGTACATATACAAAGGTGCCAGTAAAGTCTTCTTGATCGGGGGGGGGGGTAGTTCGGTGAGTGGAAATGAAAGGGGAGTGGGATCTGTGTCTGCCCCCCCCACCCGGGAGAGAAACCTGAAAGAAACACTGACCATATTAATGCCGCAAGAACTGGGGGGGGGGGGAAGTGAAGGAATTTTGCTAAGAATTCTTTGTTTAAGAATTATAATTCAATAGCAGATTGTTGATAAATTTAAATTAGTTTATATTGTGATTTTAAAACAGTTTAGTAATTACAGTCTGCATTGATAAAGATGATAAGAAGGGTTGCATTTGAAGACATGGCTATATATAAAAGTGTTGGCCTGTCTTGAAGCTCAAAAGTGAACATATGAGACACGAACAGTTTGTGTAAATAAACAATATAGATAACGCTTCAAGTATGATTAGACAAAATTCAAACAATGTTTAAACCACAGCTATCTACATTTTTGAGTTAACCAATATATTGTTCCGGTGAAATATCATCTTCTCGTCAACACACCACCAAATCATTGGGTTTTTTTCTTTTACCTTACATCTGTGTTAAGACAAATTGTTGGAGGACGATCAGCTCAGGATATTTGTTGAGGTGACCAGGTCTTCAAGGAGCCAAAAGCAGGGCAGGTAAAGGACTCGATTGCAGTGCAGGAAAGATAAATTATTAAAACCTAGAAATATTGTCAATGGAAAGCATGTGATTCCTATCTAATTTGCTGTCTACGTATTTTCTACTATATATATATATATGTATATATATATATTTCAAGTTATAATTTTTTTTCCAAAAAAACAACCTTTTAGATTAATGGATTCCTAGGTATCTTGACTTCAAGTTATTACACTCATAAAAACAATAAGTATCCATTCTCCCAGCCTCAATAAAACTTTGTGAAACATAATGTGTATCTCTCCTCCACTTATAAGTGTTGGCCACTTGGCTAGCACTTGCTAGTCATCACAGTAGATGAGACATTCTCTGTAGATGTATGGAGTGTTCCCAACCCTTTCACTCATTCATGTTGGGGTACTTGGCCAGCAAGGGCACTACTGTCTCCGGTGCCTGTGCACAATGAATGACAGCAGCTCTGGTCCCTAAGAGGATGCAACCTATTCAAGTAGCTTCGAGTGGGACAGTGTTCTCTTTCCTTATCTGGGTGATGAGGCTCTGGTGTATGCTTTTCAATAAGTTCCACCATTCATGTTTGGGTGTAGCATGTTCCGGTAACGTTTGTGGGCCGTGTACCTTTTTCACCAATTTTTTAGCCATTCCCCTCGGAAGAAGTTTTCAAACCACGTTTTTACCCTCAGTAGTGATGTCGCTTTGTTCGGTTGTGACTGGGCAGACGTTTGAAAGTCAGCTCCATGTGTCCAGAAATCCACTGAAGGACCAGTGTGCCTTCAGATGACCTTATGTATTATGTACATA
Organism: Omphiscola glabra; assembly: GCA_964017045.1. Taxonomy (NCBI): domain Eukaryota; kingdom Metazoa; phylum Mollusca; class Gastropoda; family Lymnaeidae; genus Omphiscola; species Omphiscola glabra. The sequence continues at coordinate 5,237,320 of OZ024799.1, forward strand.
ATAGCGTTAGCCATTTTCATGTCTATTGATCCCCTTCTCACAGCCTCTAATGCAAGCTGTGAGTCGGGGGTGGTTCTTTTCAAGCTAATCTACAGCGAATATCTTCGATTTCTGCTTCAATAATGATGCTATTTTTCCAACTTGTCCCTTAAATCTTCTCTTTTGGAGGCATCCTCTTTGGGTACTGTATGCGTGCGCCGTATCCATCTTAACTTTCGTTGGTGAAGAGAGGGCTGTCTAAGTAGCATTGTAACACATAGTCAATCATCCTCAAAGTGGCATCTTTTTGCACACTAAGAAGACTCGAATTTGTCACGGCCACATTCGCCATTGTCAGACGTACATCAGGAGCCTCAAAGCATCTGTGTAGAGATGGTTCCTAGAATAAGCGAAGCGTTTCGTTTTTATCCGGTAGAGGGTGACTATTCTCAAGTGAGTGGATTGAATCCATGAAGGGTAATTTTATTGTTTTATTTGGGGGGGGGGGGGCAAAACCAAAAAAATTGGTCTGCTTGTTAAGTTATTACTGGAGGCGCCACAGTGCATAGAAATTTAAATAAAAACTGCCCCACTCTGCCCTACTAAAATAAAGTCCCTGATATTGCGTTGCCCGAGCTCCTCTTTAAAGGACTTCTTGAGTCGTCGGTTGGCAAAGCCGGGTCCTTTAGCATCAGGATGTGATCAACTTCATTAAGCTCTACTAGACTAATGCGTCCTTTAGAGGCCAGAACCATTGCACCGGTTGTCCATATAAAACAAGCGATCATCTAACTGCCGCGTCTAGTTATTATTTTTACTTTTGTGCAAGCTTGTTCTATTTTCCAACCAAATAATCTCGAACGCTTCCTCAGCATCGGGGCTATCCTAGTTTCCCGTCTAGATCTCGATGTGAAGTCGGTTAAGAAGGTGTTTAAAGACGACTTTGAGAGCAATCCAGCCCGAGCAATGAGACAAGCCGTAGACAAGTATCTCAAACAGTTCACAACCGACACCGTCGCTTTACATTTGGAGGGCTTTTTCAAAAGGTAAATATGGAGACACATCTTGTATATAACGCGAGTCTAACTCTTTTTTAACCCTGGGGTATACATGATTTCAACTTAATAGTTATATTTGTTGGAGTAAATAATTATATATACAAAATTATATCTGAAAAATCTCTAAGTGCACTAAAACTTTGGAGCCAATCTATTGTACCGTGCGGCGCAACTTCTAGTCTCGTTGTGTCTCGGACAACTGAGACCGAGGCTACGCCTTGCAGGCACGCATAGACTCGAGCTCCCGATTGATTGCAATTTTTTGTGTGTTTTACTGATTTTCGTATTGTTATTTCTGTATTGGATATCCGCCATGGATCGCTACATTGATTCGGCTATGTTTTCTGTCCCTTCAGACTTCGGATTTTTGTGGTTTTGGATTTTCTTTTTTGCAAAGGTCAGTGAAATTTGCCGCCTACACGGTCGGCCATCTTTGTCGTCACCAAGGTCATCACTTGGTCAAGTCGATGATACGGTCAGTGACACACCCCGGCCCCAGAGAGGTAACCGACCTGTGCTTGTATACACACGTGATCGGCTATTGTCATTAAATACCAAGCGTACGCATCTGACCGGTGACCTCGTGTGTCGAATAAAAGAACTTCTGATTGGTCGAGGCCTGCCCCGGAAGCGCACCCGTCGTGGTGGGAGACGGAAAAAACAACAACAACAACAACTTGTCACTCAATCATCACCAAGGCCTACTCTACGCTACTCTAACCCTTCCAACCTCATTCACATCAAAACCTCTCCACATCCAAGCAACAGACAGCTTCGCATCGCCTCATTCAACGCACAATCGCTTGGCTCTTATGAGAAACGCATCGCAGTCTCCGAATTTATCACTGATAGGCAGATTGACATTCTGTTTATTCAGGAGACCTGGTTTCGGCTGACTGGCGATGAAGGGAAGTGTTCCGATCTCGCTCCAACTGGCTATTCTGCCCGATCATTTCCTCGTTCAACTCGCGGTGGAGGCCTTGCTATTATCTACAGAGACACCTTGTCCCATCATACAGCTTTTCTCACAGACCTCCCATTCGCTCATACATCTTTTGAAGTCGTTCAACTTACCCTGTCAGTGCCCCAGCAGAAAGTTCATTTTATGTGCATTTATCGTATATGCCCTAGCAGGAAAAATAAACTTACTGATGCTGTGTTTCATCGTGAGTTTCCGGATCTGCTAGATTATTGCAACACATTGGCTGGCACTTATATGGTAGTAGGCGATATGAACATTCACTTCGACCAGCCACAAAACCCCTCAACTGCCAGGATGATGGACCTTTTGGACTTATTTAGTCTTCACCAATCAGTCGACCAACCGACTCATAATCGTGGACATGTTCTTGACTGGGTGATACATAGGCCTCAGGATTGTGTAGTTAGATCTGCTTCAATCACTCAAGAGCTGTCCTCTGACCACTTTTGTGTTATTTGCGAGCTTAGCGTTAGGGCCCCCAATCCTCTCCCTCAGCTCAGGGAGGTCCGCAGTCTGCGAACAATAAACAGGAATGCCTTTAAGCACGACCTAAGTTTATAAGTGTCCCCCGCCCTCTGCCCTACTTTGGAAACGCTAGACCGTGCATTGCGCGCTGTGCTTGATCGGCACGCCCCTGTCACCCGCCGCAATGTTAGATTAGCACGGTCAGCTCCCTGGTATGCGACCATAAGGGAAGAACTACGCAGTGCCAAGAAAGAGCGCCGTAGTGCAGAAAAAAAGTGGCTAAGGTCAGGTCTTGTGGTTTTTAGGCAGATCTATTCTACTGCCAAGAAGCGTGTCACTCAGATTGTTTGTCATGCTAAGACTTTATATTTTAGCCAAAAGATAATTATGGGTAAAACAAACAGGCAGTTGTTTGATGTTTGTAGCCACCTCAGTGGGAGTAAAAAAGGAACTGCTCTCCCATCAGTGTTTCCGTTGCCCGAGCAACCAGATATTTTTTGTGATTTCTTCATAAGCAAAGTTGCTGACATTCGCGCTGACCTTGATCGTCTTGACGCACCGCCCCTAGATTTTCCTTCTTCTTCTTGTGTTATTTCACATTTCGATGTTTTTAAACCTGTTTCAGAACTAGAGGTTAAAAATATTATTCTAAAATCTAAACCTACGTCATGTTCTTTGGACCCCATCCCCACCCCCCTGTTGGTTGAGTCATTAGATCATTTGCTCCCAACGATAACACACATAATCAATGAAAGCTTGTTTTCTGGCACTGTTCCATCTATTTGTAAGTCAGCTATCATCAAACCTTTGCTTAAGAAACCTGGTCTGGATGAAAATAATTTAAAAAACTACAGACCTGTATCTAATTTATCATTTGTATCTAAAGTCATTGAAAAACTAGTTCTGAAACAGCTTTTTGCTTACTTAAATGACCACTCTCTTCTCAGTCCTAATCAGTCAGCCTATAGACCTTTCCACAGCACAGAGACAGCTCTCTTGAAAGTCACCAATGACCTCTTGCTCGCATTGGACAGCGGTAATGTCTCCATCCTGATCCTCTTAGATCTCAGTGCGGCCTTTGACACTGTTGACCATGGAACCCTTTACAAAACCCTTGAAAATTATTTTGGCATTTCTGGTTCTGTTTTGTCTTGGTTTAGGTCGTTCCTCTCCAATAGAACGCAGGCGGTCTCTATCGATGACTTTCTCTCCGGCAGTGCTGATTTGGTGTACGGAGTGCCACAGGGGTCAGTTTTGGGCCCGGTTCTATTCACATTGTACACCAGGCCACTGCTCCTCTTGCTTGGGAGGCATGCTGTTGAGAGCCAGTCATTCGCAGATGACACGCAGCTATACAAGCATACCCATCCCTCTCTTGTGGATTCCGCTGTCCAGACTTTGCAGGAGTGCATTGGTGATGTTAAGTCTTGGATGACACACAGCAAGTTGAAGCTGAACGATGACAAAACGGAAGCACTCCTCATTCACAATCACAAATCATCATCTACCTCAACTCTCCCCAACTCATTTCAAGTAGGTAACGCCGACATACAGTTTACATCCTCTGCTAGGAATCTTGGTTATATTCTTTCTAACAACATGTCTCTTGATAAACATATCTCTCACACTTGTCGTTCTGCATACACCGCTATCCGTCAGATCAGCTCCATCCGCCACTACCTCACAGTTAGCGCAACAAAAACACTAGTCTGTGCTCTTGTTCTCTCGCGTCTTGACTATTGCAACTCTCTTCTGTCAGGTTCACCAAAACACTTCATAGAAAAACTACAAAAGATTCAAAATTCAGCTGCTAGGCTAGTTCTAAAGGCAAAAAAACGTGATCATGTCACTCCACTACTCCACTCACTTCATTGGCTTCCTATACAGGCACGCATTGATTACAAGCTGTCTGTTCTCTGTCATAACTTTTTCTCAGATTCCTGCCCTTCCTATCTAACCGAACTTCTTTCTGTCTATTCACCCCTTCGACAGCTTCGCTCCTCCGCAGACACGCGTATTCTGTCCGTTGCTAAGACACGTACTAAAACATATGGTGAACGATCTTTCTCTTTCTGCGCCCCCAAACAATGGAATTCTCTGCCACTTAACATCCGCAATATACCAACCACACAGGCCTTCAAAACTGCACTCAAAACACATCTCTTTAAACTCTATTACCCCGACTGATTCCCCACATCTGACCGATAAACGATGCTGCTAGCTGCCGTCCATGGTATGTTATGTAAAAGTTCTGGGGTGGGTGGGGTGAATATGAATTTGTTTTTGTTTTGTATCTATACAACTGTTTTTTGTATCACATAAATGCACTTTATTTTATTGTCACGATTATGTTTCCTTTGCTAATATTTTTATGTACAGAGCGGTGAGCCTAGCCCTAGGCTGGGGTACCGCGCTATATAAGACAACATATAATAATAATAATATATATAATTTTATATATGTGTATGTATATATATAAATGTTTATATATAAATACATATATATAGATGTATATATAGATGTGTATATATAATATGTGTAAATATATGAGTATATATTTATATATGTATATAGCGTATGTACACAGCGTATATACATACATATATATACATTCTAACTAAATGAACAAAAAATAATATATATCTATATAATTTTACGTTTATTTAGTTACGATATTTCTTTTTTTTTTTGAGAAATGTTCTTTCCAAAATGACTGCTCAAAAAGACAAGAAGTGTCGTCCTACCTCACGGCTTTTACAAATTTTTTTTCTCAACAATACAACGGCATCCACACACCCTTTTTAACAACTCAATAATGTCGTCTCGGTCCAGACTTGTCGCTGCGATTGACAGGGTGGGTAGCTACATACCGAACATCTTGGAGACAGACCAAGATTTGCTGAGAGTCGAGCTTGAGGCATGCCGGTGGAAGACGGACGTCCTCTCGTCGGCTGATCAGAAATGTGGGGCGCTTCAAGGACAGCTCAATCTGTATTTTGTGACACGGCTGATGGAGACAGACTTTACAGAGGGGCAGCTGACGTAAGTGACGTGCGGTGTTTAAGGGTTTTTAAAAAAATCGAAATGAGAGAAACTTTCAGCGAAATAATGTACAAATAGTACACGTGAAAGACATATAGAGGCTTGGATAAAGCGTGTCTCAAACTGGTTAGGGTAACTGGAACTATTTATAGACTGAACTACGCAGTATGAAAAACTAAACGACACAGTTTATAGACTAAATTACATCTTATATATACTAAACTGCACAGTTAATAGACTAAACTACATCTTATATAGACTAAACTACATCTTATATAGACTAAACTACATCTTATATAGACTAAACTACATCTTATATAGACGCTGGTCTAGCCTTGGGAGATCTTGGTAGGCGCTGGTCTAGCCTTGGGAGATCTTGGTAGGCGCTGGTCTAGCCTTTGGAGATCTTGGTAGGCGCTGGTCTAGCCTTGGGAGAGAGGGACCAATGAGACCACCCTTTTATACGTTTCAATACATTTATTTAAACAAATTCCTTTACAGAGTCCGAAAAGAGATTGGCCGAGGTCAGTTTGCCAGCGTGTATAAAGCAAAACTTCGACTGGACAATGCCGACCGCGATGTGGCCGTGAAGATTCCACTGGATCCGTTAACGGTTAATGACGTCAGCTACACATTTTGGAAGACGCTGTACTCAGGTGAAATTTATTTAAAACGATGACTTTTTAAAGGAACTCAGAATTTGAGCATTATCCTTCGAATCCCTATATTTTCTCTCGCTATGACCCATCCATGGATTCATCCCGGGGGGCGGGGATCAAGGGCTTATTTTGTCACATCCATGGCTTCATGGGGGGGGGGCGCAAGGGCTCGTTATGTCACATCCGTGGTTTCATCCCGGGGGAGGGGGGGAGGGCGCGTTATGTAACATCCATGGTTTCATCCTGGGGAGGGGGGTTCGTTGCTCAATTGTTCGCGGTTTTATCATCTGAAAGAATAAACTAGTTAAAAAGTAAATTATTTTAATGAAATTTTGAAAACAAAAAAAAAGCTTCTGTGTGCCGCTTCTTAATAAAGTTTGAATAAATGCATTAATCTGAGAATCCATTTTCTCTCTTTTCTGTGATATCTACATAGAACTGAAACATGAGAACATTATCAAATATTTCGGAGTCTACCGCACGGTAGCAGAACAAAAAATGAGGTTGGTTTTCGTCATGGAGTACTGCGAAAAAACAATGATGGTAAACACTTTAAATGAGATTTAAAAACGAGATTTAAAAATGAGATTTAAATGCGAGATTTTTAAACGAGATTTAAAAACAATTTTTAGAAAAATATTTAAAAACAAAATTTAAAAACGAGATTTTTTTTTTTAAGTTGTCTGTATTCTTCTGGCAGGCTTTCTAACGAATAATTAAAGATAAGTGATAAATCCACCTTCACATATAGAATACTACTTTTTAATTATTTACAGTACTTCATTTATTTTTTTTTAAACATGTTGTTATTTTCCTTTCAAAGTAACATACGTTACATCCGTGTGATTTAAAAATCAGTAAAGAATGAAGACAAAGAGGGTCTATTTAATCTCCCTTCAAATCGTACCCAGGGCCATTGTTCACAATTTCTTTTTAACTTTATTATTTTTTAAAAATTTTAATCTCAACAACTAAATCATTCAATTACTGGGTTCTGATGTAAAACTTAAACCCCGACTTACTTCTGCTAGTCTTTAATCCTCAACACTGACCCTCCAAGTTCGTACAGAAGAGGAGACACCGTTGAAAGCCAATTCATGGACACCTTTTCCAAAGTAACAGATTACATATTACAGCTGTGTTCTGGGCTCGAATACCTCCATCACAAATCCATCGCTCACAGAGATCTAAAGCCTGAAAATATTTTGGTGAGTGACTTTGTTGTTGTCTGTGAGTGTGTGTTGGGGGGTGGGGGGAGGTCAGTATATCAACGTTTAAAAAAAAAACGAAATTATGAATTTTTAAAAATATTTTTGTTGTGGTGTGAACATGTCACTTGGATCCATCATACAGATATGTTACCTAGTAAAAACTAATGAACTAATTTCCAATTGTTTTATAAACTAAAGCTATTGATTCGTTCGTCGTCTAAAAAGCGTTCCGGCTTTTTATATTTGGGCATGATAACTCTGAATGGTTCAGTTCGTTGGACTCTGTAACATCATCATTATTTGAGTTGATGATGATACATTTATTTGATAACTGGATGTATCTACTTACTTCTATCTTTTTATTAATTAATCACTTTTTTACTGTCACAACATCGTCAATAATATATGTCAGAAGGAATTTAACATCACTATAATGTTTATTCACGACTATTCACAATAATAACAAGTCTCCGATATTGGAGGAAGATAATACATTGTCTTACTGCTTCACATAAGTAATATCACACACAATCTGTTATAGAATGAAACTTTGCAAGCACAAAATATAAACCTCCATACTCTTGATCATATAACCGTTCTTTTTTTTCTGCCCTTGAAATTCATCTCATTCACTTCCTGTACATATTAATTTACTAAAATAATACATTATCCGAGATGAAATAATTGTGTTCACAATTGACCTGTGACAGGCTCAATAGCTCTGGATGGTTTAGTTCATTGGCCATGATAGCTCTGAATAGCTCAGTTCGTTAGCCATGATAGCTCTGAACGGTTCAGTTAGTTGGCCATGATAGCTCTGATCAGTTCAGTTTGTTGGCCATGATAGCTCTGAACGGTTCATCTAATATGTAATACTAGGACTTAAAACGCGCCTAAATTTCAGGTTGCGGTCAAAGAGGGGAGAGAAATGATAAAGATAGCTGATTTCGGTCTGGCCAAGAAAATGTTTAAGCCTGCGTCCAGTCAAGTGGGCACAAGAGCGTACATGGCGCCAGAGATCTTTCGCGTTGGCGCCAAGTATGACACAAAAGTAGATATTTACAGGTAAACGGAAAAAAACACAAATAAATGAAATTGCACAATCTTTTTAAATGTGTTTGTTTGATGTGTGTATTTTTTATCTTTTATTACTATTTTATAAGAAATATTTGGTTTTAAGTATACACTGAAATCAAACGTAAATTGCGTGTAGATTGGATATATAATGGAGCTAATAATAGTGATTACAAATTACTTAAACTACCATGGTTTATTATGATAATAATAATATTACTAAAACTATTATATTAAATTAATATAAAGGTTGTAGGCACTAGGTTGTTGTTATTATTTTTATATTATTATCATTACTAATAGCTATAGCCCCGCCCAAACTATGACAGTCCAAGTGCGTGAACTTCTCACTGTATTTGCATAATTTAGACTATTTTCACGGAACAAAAGAAAATATTATGCACCAAACGCACTTGTGGTATTTTGAAGAATCTCATTTAGCGCAGTTATCGGGAATTTTATTTATTGAAATCAGCATAATCGCTCCATAGAGTATTGCATATTTTGATTAATAGCGCCATGCTAGCACCTATAATACTACATTGCGCATCATTACGTACGTAACACCAGTAGTTCCCGTTAATTTAAAATATTATGTAAAGCACCATAAAACGTGCATACGTCATGTGTTATCTTTGAGACAATGGTTTTGATATCTAGAAAATATATTGATGGTTGGCTCTCTATGGTTTGTCATTTAATGGCGGAAGTCTATTAATAGAACATCCGGGCATATCGTATGGCCAATATCATTACGATATTAATATAATATCTTGTCATTCCGTTTGGCCAATCCCTCAAGAGCTGTTCATTGCTTCTACGTTAATGTGAGCCAGGGTAGTAAGTCTTAGCCTAGACGAAAAAGTGTCTACAACTTTGCTTTACGAAAGATTTTAACAAAAATAGTGTTACAGCTACATATCTGTGGATATACATTGTTAGAAGCTATGTTTTACGAAAAAAAGTTATAAAAATAGTAACTTTACGTCAAGCGATGTTAGTTTTTCCAGTCGTAGTAGCGACAAAGCCTATTCTAGCGGGAGTATAAAATAATTATCAACCTTTTTGTACCATCAACAGTTTGGCGCTCATTGTCTGGTCGTTGTGGTACGGCACGGAGCTGGTCAATTTTATCGTAAGCGACGTCTCCGGTTCCTTTGATGTACGTATATAATATGCACATCAGTATAGTCTGTTGACATGTTGATGTATGTTTGTATAGTCATATATTGTGCACAGTTGTTTCTCAGTTGATGTCATTTGTTCTGAGGTGGGTGTGGTGACAATACATTGTTTTATTTTGTTGTTATACAGCTGTTGTTGTTTTTTTTTAAAATGTAATAAATATATGTTATTTTTTAATGTCAAGATTATGTTTGCTAATATTTTTATGTACAGCGCGGCGAGCCCATTCCTATCCACGGGTATATCGCTATATAAGACCACTAATAATAATAATAATAATGATAATATGTATATGTTGCATTGCTTGTGTTTCTTCTATATAATATGAATACTCTAGTTCAGAGATCCGCAACTGGTACGCCGCGGCACGCTGGTGTGTGGCGCGATACGATTGTAGGTTTGCCGCGTAAAATGTACCCAAAAGGGACGAAAAGCTTATAGTGTATGAAAGCAAGTTGATGGGATGAAACCGAATGATACAACACTTAGTCCATTACCAATCTGTAAAAGGAACGAAGTGATGGGTTATTTTTGCACGTCAAGGACATACAGTATAACCAGTGGCGTAGCTAGGGGGTAGCGGGGGTGCGGACCGCACCGGATGACACCCTCTCCGAGGGTGACACCAACCCTAGCTACGCCACTGCATACAACTAATGTGAAATGGCAGAACAATGAGATGTGATTAAATTTATATTAGAAAATAACATTGAATGACTGTAAATGAATATTTCTTTTTTCCTAAAATAAAATTAAAAAACGTTTTGATTCTGTGTATAGGACGCTATAAAAGACGGATGGAGGCCTACTCTGACGATGGTGCAACCCCCACCTGATTCCTGGAAAGAGCTCATTCAGAAATGCTGGCATCGTGACCCCAAAGAGAGACCCTCCGCGTGGCAAGTGGCCGGCGTTTTACGGTCGAACCCGTTCGAGTTATTTGACGAGTGAGACGAACTCTGACGAATGAGATGAACTCTGACGAATGAGACGAACTTTGACGAATGAGACGAACCCTGACGAATGAGAGGAAGTCTAACAAATGAGATGAACTCTGACGAATGAGACGAACTCTGACAAATGAGAGGAAGTCTGACGAATGAGACGAACCCTGACGAATGAGAGGAAGTCTGACAAATGAGATGAACTCTGACGAATGAGACGAACTCTGACAAATGAGAGGAAGACTGACAAATGAGACGAACCCTGACGAATGAGAGGAAGTCTGACAAATGAGATGAACTCTGACGAATGAGATGAACTCTGACGAATGAGACGAACCCTGACGAATGAGAGGAAGTCTGACAAATGAGATGAACTCTGACGAATGAGACGAACTCTGACGAATGAGACCCACTTTCACGAATGGGACCAACCCCTTTACAGAATTGACAGAGGACATTATTATTTCAATACATTTTGAATTAAAAGTAAAATTGTTGAAAATAAAGACATGAAATCCAAAATAATTTTTTAATGGTTAATTATTAAACAGCTGGCTTAAACATGTAAACAATATAACTTTGAAAATATTTGAACCTGCATATTTCAGTCTTTGATATAACTGTGTGTCCGCCTTATTTAAACATTTACACAAAAAAAACCGGACATTACATTGAGAATATGTTTTACTATGTTTAAATAAAAAACGGACACTACATTGAGAATATGTTTGACTATATTTAAAAGAAAAACGGATATTACATTGAGAATATTTTGACTATATTTAAACAAAAACGGACATTACATTGAGAATATGTTTGACTATGTTTAAACGAAAAACGGACATTACATTGAGAATATGTTTGACTATAACGAAAAACGTACATTACCTTGATAATATGTTTAACTATATTTAAACGAAAAACGGATATTACATTGAGAATATGTTTGACTATATTTAAACGAAAAACGGATATTACATTGAAAATATGTTTGACTATTTTTTAACAAAAAAAACAGCATTAAATTGAGATTATGTTTGACTACATTTAAAAAAAAAATGTTTTGTGTGATTCTTTCATTAAATATTAAATTTGATATGTATTTTAAAAACCTTTTTGTTTCTGAATCGCTAAAATGCAAATCAGTGGGATTATGTGAATTTATGAGGGGGAAAATGGTGTGTATTGTGATCAATGTATTTATGACAAAGCACTATGTAATAAAAGTTGTTCGAAAATTTAAATAAAAACTCGTCATAAAATTATGTGGAAATAAGGTATTTTTTAAATTGTTTTTAGAAAAGAATTAAGAATCATTATGTCTGAAATTTTTCTAGTTCCTGGGCTTCATGGGCTTCATTTCATGTCAACAATGAAACAGAATTATAATATTTTTATAATTTAAACCATGCACCGATTGGCACCAAATTATTGTATTCTATTTTTTTGGGGCGGGATAAAATTATTTCGCCAAGCACTTAAATCAGTATTTTGCATTATTTAAATTTTAAAATAATCATAAAATGATGTTGTTTCGTTTATTTTTTTTTAAACTGACACCCACAAACAATTCTTGATTTTAATGTTTGAGGACTATGAGACGCCTAGGGTTAGTTTCGTATAATACTTCCACATTTTGTATTGAATCATACGCAAAGCATGTTAAAGATGGTAGACTGAGGATTGTTCATTCATTGATGAGACATTTTAATGCTACATTCGATCATCATCTCCGAAAAAACGTGCTTTCAACATGATAAGTAAAATTGTACAATAGTCTTGACAACCTTTATAGGTAAAGTAAATAGATTGACTGTGAAATAGCTTCATAATCTATTTGCTTATGATTACACAACGATATTTCAAGAGATGATACTTAGAGTGTCATCGCTCGCTCATATTTTAGGCTGATTTTTACAAGCGTACCCGTGACTTCATTTGCGTGGATTCACTCCCCTTATTTTTTTTATTAGAGTTACATTTTGATTTATTTGGCTTTGATATATATATATATATATAGATATATAGATCGATAGATAGATAGATATATAGATGGATGGATGGATGGCTGGATGGATTGGTGTGTGGGTGGATACATGGATGGATGGATGGCTCGATGGCTGGGTGGGTTGGTGGATAGGTGGATAAATGGATGGATGGATGGATAGATAGGATCGATGTGAAGGGTCCCAAATTGTTCACGTTTAAATTTTCTTAGTGTAATATTCTAATTCTGTCACCAGGATAATCATGACACTAACAATATCAAAAAAGTATTGATTTTGTTGTTGTAAATCATTAGGTCTGTGACAGCGTTAGCCAATCAGTAAGGAAAGCAATGTCGTCTTTTTGTGTAACGGCAAGTTTATTAATAATCTACTTCAGACTGTCGGAGTGCATTAGCTAGGAGTCGACATGGACCAATCAAAGATAACATTTTTGAACGTACTATTTTCAGCTGCAAAAAACAATTGGCTCTGAGACTTTAACAATGCAATGTTTCGATATCAGTTGAAAAAACTACAGAAACACAAATCTATTGGACGACACAGTGGTAGTTCACTGTAATTTACTTACAAACGAAAAGATGTCTCATGTGGGTTCCTTTCTGCATCTCGCGGTAAGACAATGACCTCATGATTTCTATCTACGCATGGTGTTGAAAACCGATAGGATATTTGTTTTTAGATATTAAGTAGTGGTGTCGTAACCCATCAAATGTGTCCTACCCCACCGCAGGTGGACTACTCCAAAACAGGTTTCCTACCCCACCATTGATGTCCTACCCACCAAAAATGTCCTACCCCAAAACAGGTGTCCTACCTCACCATATATGCCCTACCCCACAAGAAATGTCCTACTCCAACACAGGTGTCCTACCCCACCATAGATGTCATAACTTACCAAATGTGTCCTAGCCCACAAAAAGTGTATAACCCACTCATAGCTGTCCTTCCCCCAAAAAACTGTCATAAACATCAAAGATGTCCTACCCACCACATGTGTCCTACCCTACCACAGGTGTCCTACCCCAACACATATGTCCTACAGCACCACATGTGTCCTGCAGCACAACATGTGTCATAACCCATCATAGATGTCCTACCCCATCATAGACGCCCTACCCCACCACAGATGTCCTACCCCAATAAAGGTTTCCTACACACCCCTAAATGTCCTTAGCCCCACCAACGCTGTTATAACCATCTAACATATCCTACCCCACCATAGATGACCTACCCCACCATAGATGACCTACCCCACCATAGATGACCTACCCCACCATAGATGACCTACCCCACCATAGATGACCTACCCCACCATAGGTGACCTACCCCACCATAGATGACCTACCCCATCATAGATGACCTACCCCACCATAGATGACCTACCCCACCATAGATGACCTACCCCACCATAGAGGACCTACCCCACCATAGATGACCTACCCCACCATAGATGACCTACCCCACCATAGATGTTCTATCTCATCATAGGAGTCCCACTACACAAATGAATTCCATTCCAACCGCCCCCCCCCCCAACAAACCCATGCCCACGCCCATCTTTTCAGGTATAGCGGATGCATAGTTTTACAGTATTTATTTGACTTTTTAATGCTATCTTTAAAAACAATTTACATATTACTAACAATAAGAACAAACCAAAACATCGCGACATTGTGGACATTTTATGAATACTGCAAAAGAAATATAAACAGTTTACATTAATATCCAGGTTGTTTTCTTCCCTTCTCATATAACAGCTCTGTTTGAATACCATGACTTCGCTCGTCAACTGTAACAGAACGATTCGCGTCTGTCACGGCACACCAAAGAAAGGAGAAAGCCTGGAAAAGCTCCAGCATATGTATCACACGTTTCGGAGATTTCCGCACAATAAGCCGGCGGTGTACGGAGACATAAAGTATTTGCGGAAAAAGTTCGACGGCCTGGAATGCGGCACGATGGCCGTCGATCCTCTTGCGGCTATCCTCGGCGGCACCAGTGCGCAACCGAGGGCGTTCCCGTGGCAAGCCCTGATCGTAAGCGGCAGATCGAAATGCGGAGGGGTTCTGATCTCCACCTCGTGGGTCCTGACCGCAGCGCACTGCTTCAGTAACGTGTCCCGCGTGCATCTCGGAGTGACCAACTACAAATCTTCAAAGGCCAACTGGCAGTCCAGGGATGTCGCCGTGTACGCGAAGCACAAGCTCTATAACGGACACTCGGACTCGGACGACATCGGTTTAATGAAACTGGCTAATCCGGTTACGATAAACGATTACGTCAGGCCCGCCTGCCTGCCGAAGCCTGGGACCGATTTCGAGAGTGCGTACCCTTGCTTCATTTCGGGCTGGGGCAGGACCAGCTCCGCGGCCGTTAAGGGCCATCACGTCTTGCAGTTTGCCAGGGCGGACGTCTTGCCGCAGAACATCTGCGTGTACATGTGGAAGATGTCCGCCAAGGACGTGGACATGAGGAACATCTGCACAGACAAGACCAGGTCGAGCCGTGGAGCGTGTTTCGGGGATTCGGGCGGACCCCTGAGCTGCGAAATGGAAGGGCGGTACTACGCCGCTGGCGTGGCCAGTTTTATTTATGGACATTGCGACGCCAGGTTCCATCCAGACGTATACACGCGCGTTTCTCAGTACGAACACTGGATATTTACGACTATCCACAAGTATGGATTTGATTAACATTTTATTTTAAAAAACGTTTTTAATGTGTTTTTTAATGTTTTTTTTAATATTTTAAACTTTAATCCATATTTGACATTTTGTGTGCCATAAATTTTTTTTTAAATTGGGTTACAGGCATTGATTGTGTCAAACAATGCCTTATAAATAATTCCTTAGGTTGGGGTTATTAGATTGTATCTTTAGATATTTAACAAAAACCTTTAATTAAAATTATTTTTGTTTCTGGTTTCCTTGATTAACGGTCTTCTTCTTCTTCTTCTATATATTAAGGGCGCACGATCAATTTATTGATCATTATGGCTCCTATGAATGTAGATGGGATTTGCAATGTTTCTGTGCCTGGTGTTGAGGATATTTTACTATTTACAAGAGTAACTGTGTGAGTGTATCATGCACTGGGGGTTGGAAGGTAACACCCAGGTACCTTACGGAGGAAACTGACTCAAGTAAATGGACAGTGTCTGGCACTTGGCCGGATGAAATTCCATGTCCCAGCTCGCCTCCCACTCAGCTAACCGATTGAGATCCTCTTGTAGCTGGTCCTGGTCAGATCTGTTGGTGATCGTCCTATACAAGGTTGTGTCATCTGCGAACAGTCTTGCGTAGGATGTCAGATCTCAGTAATTGCAACTTTTAAATATTGTCAAGTTACAATTTTATTAGCAGTATGAGCGAAATAATTTACAATACATTAAGTCAAATTTTGCATTAAAGTTCGTCAGGTTATTACGATATAAATTTTTATATACAGATATATGTATACATATGACCCAACCCACCAGAAATGTCCTACCTCACCAGAAATGTCCTACCCCACCAGAAATGTCCTACCCCACCAGAAATGCAGTCGAGATTGTCACTCCAGGATTGGCCTAGTGAGCCACTCGTCGAAGTGTGGGACTACAATATAGCTACTCCATCGTCTCGCGAAGACGGAAGGATGCCATACATCCATACATACATACATATATATATTCTTTGCGGGTGGAGAGTCTTGTAAGTTGAATGAGAAACATTTCAGGCTAAATAAAGTATACTTTGAAATAATAATAGTTCTATTTTTATTTTTATTCTGTTCTACTTATAATTCTTTACGTACACAATGTTCCCCCCAGAGGGTGGGTGGGGTTTAAAATGTCACACTAAGAACTTTAGTACCAGATACTAACAATTTTGGCTTGTAAATTTGTGAAAGTGATTCGTAAATACCAACCAAATGTCAGCTGTTTTAGATTATGTAATGCTGTACGAACGAATTTGTAAATGTAGTAATTGAAAAATGATAATAAGAAAAGCAATAGATTTGAAAAAAAAGGTGTTTTTTAAATTTTATTTATGTGGTATTCTGTGTAAAAAAAATTATTTTAATCTTTTATATTTTGAAATCCTTTATATTTACATCGTTTTGTGCGTTTAGGTTAAAATTTTCGTACGGCTAATTTACTAACTTTCCGTACATCTATCGAGCTGAAACTTGGCACATGGATTCGTCTACAACATATTCTATCAAATTTTTAGCCTCATTTCCCCCCACCCCAACCTCCAAAAATCAGTTTTCATGTTTTTCAAGGAAAATATGAAGTAAATATGATGCCGCAAATTTCATGATATAAAATTCCCGATTACTGCACTAAAAGAGATTATCTTTTTCTTTTTGTTTGAAATCGCAAGTGCGTTTGGCACGTAATATTTTCTTTTGTTGTTCTGAAATAGTTGGGAGATAAATAAATCTGCTGCGTAATGCCACATTTGGGGGCTATGACATCTATGGTGCTGTAGGAATCTGTGATGCTGTAGGACATCTGTGGTGGGGTAGGACATCTGTGGTGGGTGTAGGGCACCTGTGGTGGTTAGGACACATGTGGTGGGGTAGGACATCTTTGATGGTTATGAAAACTTTTTTTGCTGAAGGACATCTATGAGTGGGTAGGACACATTTTGTGGGGTAGGACACATTTGGTAGGTTAGGACAGCCATGGTGGGGTAGGACACCTGTGTCGAAGTAGCACAACGTTAATATAAAATAATATAATAAAAAATTAAATAAAGGATTGATACAAAAAACGATGTTTTTAAGGCTTGTTTAATTATTTATTTAGATATGAAAAGAACAACTTTTTTAATCTCTCAGAAATTACATTATGTGCACCGTGAGGCACCCCCAATGAACTAGGAAATAAAAACCTCCAAATCAATGAAAAAGTGGGGAAACGCTTTAACTTTAAAATAAGAATTTACCTATGAAAACATTTACTTCAGATGTTTTACTTTTTATCAAACGGATTATCTTTGAGACTGATGACAATGTCCTTTGTGGATGTGACGTCCCTTCTGATCATAGGGTGCATCGCGGGAGCAAACACTTTGGTAATGAAGTAATTCTACTCACGAGGCGTCAGTAAAACTTCATATTGTCTCACTGATTGCCTAGCTCAGTGGTTCTCAACCTTCTTAATGCCGCGACCTCTCAGTACATTTCCTCGTGTTGTGGTGACCTCCAAGCATAAATTGATGTTCTTTGCTTCTTCATAAATTTTTGTGTTTTCCGATGGTCTCAGGCAACCCCTGTGTAAGGTTATTGCGATCCTTAGAGGGGTCGCGACCCATAGGCTGAGAACCGCTGGTCTAACTCATAATAAAGTCAGGTATAATATTATACCAAACCAACATTATTTGTTGCGTCGTTATCTGCTATGATATTTTAAGTACCGTGTTAACAGTTTGCCCCTTGTCAACGAATTAACTAGCTAGAGTTTACTTTACAACTGGTCAATCAAGACAGGTAATAGTGTAACAAGATATGTTTAATTCAGGTTTGAAATTTAAAGTCGGGACAACTTTCATGCTCTTGGTTGTGTCTTTTTTTAATTTCAAACCTTAACATGATAATAAAGTTTATTTAAAAATCACGCATCAACCCCAAAAGGCTCGAAGCGCGGTACAAAGTCAACCACATTAAAAAAGAAATAAAAACAATATATTTTACCACATTGAAATACAAAACGCAACAATACAAAACGACATACGAGCATACCCATTAAAAGTATTACATCACCTTGCAACCATAAACAACACTAGCCGATAAACATCCAGGACAGTGGTTCTCAACCTTTCTAATGCCGCGACCCTTTTATACAGTTCTTTACGTTTGGCGACCCCCCCCACCCCCCACCCCCGGGCCACAAAAGTATTTTCTTTAGTACTTCATACTTGTATAGTACGTGTGTTTTTCGATGGTCTTAGGCGACCCCTGGGAAAGGGTCATTCGACCCCCAGGTTGAGAACCGCTGATCTAGGAGATAATAGCCAGCTGGAAAAGATGGTCGACAACATCAGACAAGCAGGGGTTTGCGAAATAGATGTGTTTTCAAATCGGTTTTGAAGGACTCCAGTGTCTGGATGTTTCTGAGAGCGACAGGAAGGGTGTTTCAAATTGTTGGTCCAGCAAATTTTATTCTGATATTATCTCTCAACATGGCTTGAACCCAGTCCCTTAACTACTTGCCCCCAAGATAAGAGACACCAAATTGGAATCGTCAAGCAAAGTTTGGGGCATGTTTTCTTTTACAAATTACAAGTTTAGAAAATGATTTTTTTCTCCCCTCTTTATCACAGGAATCTATGCCGAAAATGTGTGTGTGTGGTTTTTTTCCGGGGGGGGGGGGAATTAAAATATTTTTAATTATTCCTGTTAACGGTTTAAAGAAGTCGCAAATTAATTGATGAAGTTCTTTGATTTTATTGTTTTTAAAATAATGTGTTTAAGATTTTTTGTTGGCCAAATTTCTAAATATTCTCTACGTGAGTAAACACAGATACCTTAGGTGCTGATCGAATCCTGAATTTTTATGAGTTCAAGCTTATTTGTATTTATTTAACATAATAAAAAAAAAGGAATTGTAATTTGTCAACAACAAAAAAAAATAAAAAATAATAATGATAATAAGAAGATCCGAAATTAAAACCAATACGAAGCAAAGCACAATGAACATTGATGCTAATTATAGCCTTCTAATGTATATTATTGAACAATTTAATTATCCGTATGATCTCAAAATATCATTTTTCATATTAAATAAATATTCTTTGTAATACATATTTTTTTTTTTGCCAACATCCTTCCGTCACAAATGTGCTTGTTAGTATTCTTTTTGTTCACTGTGACTGTGGGATTCGACTCCGGGATGCCTGGTCCCATCCAGCCCGGGTGCTGGTATTGAGCCCCAGAATATGAGCTTCAGATTAGGCTCAGCTTATACCACTTGGCCACCACGCACCCCATATAAATATATATAATACACATGTTATAATTTTCAATTTTAATTTGAGAAGTTTAAGGCAATGAAATATACTATTTTTACCAGTCTCGTCTGTTAATTTTTTTTTTCAATTGTGTTCCAGAATACCTTGACCCCGTCGTGCCGAGGCAAGCGCTGTAACATGTTGTGTAGGGCTGAGAACAGGAAGAAGTTAGCCATCGGGTTGTATCAGAGGAAGTACAACGATTACATCGGCTTTCCATTTCAGAGACCGCACCGCGTTCTGCAGGTCGACAACTTCGCTAATCCCTTCACGCGTTTCGAGTGTGGCATCCAAGCTTTGATCCACGACCACGTGACCGGCTTGGGCCAAATCGCCGCGGAAAAAACTTGGCCGTGGCATGCCGTCATCGTCGGGCCCGACCGTCACTGTGCTGGCACCCTCATCTCCGAGCACTGGGTCCTGACGGTGCCGAGCTGCGCCAAGGAGGTGTCAGAAGTGCACCTGGGGCGGCTCAAGCTGAACGCCACGCCCTTCAACCAGGTGCGGAAGGTTGAGAAGACAGTGTTTCACGAAGAGTACGAACCGCGCACGCAGCACAACAGCATCGCGCTCCTCAGACTGGACTCGCCAGCGGTTTTCACCGAACACGTCAAGCCGATATGCCTCCCTTTGGACGAGATAGATCCTGAGGGGGACGTGAACTGTTTCGTCACCGGTTTTGGGCTCGCCTTGAACGCATCGAGAGCTTTCCCAGACTTCCTCCAGCACAAGGCGGTGCGCGTGATGCGACAAGACTGGTGCACCTTTACTTGGAACATGGTTGGATTTTTCTACGATAAGCGAAATCTGTGCACAGAAATTGAGGACAGCAGTGTCTGTGATGGGGAGATAGGAGACCCACTCACGTGTCAAGTGGGTGGAACATTTTATCTGGTCGGGTTGTTTTGCAATCGGCACACGGAATGCAAGAAGGGTTTTGTACCAGATGTTTTCATAAGGATATCAGAATACAACTACTGGATATTTGATAGCATCGCTAATAACGGTTAAAATATTTTTGTTGAAATAAAAAAAAATATAAAAACTTTTCAACTCTGAAGAAATTGTGGGTGAAATATTTTAGCCGAGAAGTCCCCCGAAAAAGCATACTGGGCTAGAAATAAATGTTAGAATTGTCATGTAACAATATGCCATGAATATGCCCAGATAAAGGAGAGCCTGAATATCATGTCAAAAAAATGGTAATATGCACACATGTGTGTTCATTGACTTGTTAAAATGCGGTATTTCTTGACGCCTTTGGGATCCAAATTGACTCCTGTTAATGTGCATGACCAACACATCGACATTAAATAAATTAGGTTACGTCTCAACAACAACCATAAATCTATCAATTTTTTTATTGACATCGGTTTTAATTAGTTGCCAGCTTTGTCAAAGATCTCTGTGTTGACGTCTGTGTTCCCCTTGTTATCAGACGAATTAACGGTCAAGGACGTTAAAAATTTAAAAACCGTGTGGTAAGGCGATACTACTTGTCTTTTTGAGCAGTCATTATGAAAAGAACATTTCGGAAACACAGGGAGCAACGTCCTAACTAAAAGAACGTAAAAGTATATATATATATATATATATATATATATATATATATTATTTTATGTTCCTTTAGTTAAAATGTATATATATGTATTTATATACGCTGTGTACATACGATATATATACATATGCACACACACACACACATATATATATATATATATAAATATATATATATATATATATATATATGAAGAGCTGATTTTCAAAATGCTGTACATCCATTTTCGGGGTTTTGAGATTATTCAACTTTTTACAAAAAAATAATAAAGCGTTTAGAGGATTAAATCATTTTTAGACACGAATAAAATAGGAATATAATGTGTTAAGTATATAGAATTTACCATGTCCTAAACGAACCTGTTTTGCTCTACAAAATTGTTAGGTTTTTTCATTTTTTTAAAAAATGGTGGATACCGCGTTTTGAAAATAAGCTCTTCATATATATATATATAATGAGACTAGGTGTTGAGCAGCACTGTACAATAGTTTGGCTCCAAAGAAAACAAAAGATAATACAAGTCAACCATCCTAGCATGCATCTCATGTAAAAACCAATATTTCATTAGCTGTGATATCCAGTCATGGCCATTGCTTTCAACACTGCCTTCAAGCAGCACAATGAATATACGAAGTGTGTGTAGAGTTTTTTTTTTCCCTTGGGTCGTGTCCATATACACGTGATCTATCGACAGCTAGATAACGTCGTGACGTCACACCCCTTACCCACAAAAAGTAATTCGTGGAAGACATTTGTAATGTCAAGTAGTCCATCACATGACTTACTAGCGTTTTGAGTGATGGGTAGATGCGCGGGTTAGTGTGGTACAGAGTGTAAGACTCGACTCATAATCAGGGGCAAAACACAATAACAGTGTAACCTACTTTTAAACGGTGTTATGTTTTGTGTCATCGTTCATACAGCACGTGCTGGGAATCTGTGGCCTGTATTTTTTGTTCTGTTGTGTGGCGATCAGTTCATACCCGGGTTAAGTTAAACAACTTGGCTGTGTGTAATGTTTAAAGGTAAGTTTAACATTTGGTGGTGGGTAATGCTTAAAGGTAAGTTAAACACTTGGATGTGGGTATTGTTTAAATGAGGGGGGGCCCTCAATTATGGGAGGGGGTGTGTATTGGGGAAAAAATATCATTATATCAACTTGGAATTCAAGGATCCACGAAAATTCACGCACCGGCCACGTTGGAAAATGCAAATATTGGGCTGACTCGAAATTGTTGTGACACTTACAAAAGTTGTTGTTTTTTTGTGTTGAAATATTTCTTTTTTAAGTAATTTTTTTTTTATTTCTGAATATATTGGTGAAATAGATCTGCGGTGTAAAAATGGAGTGGGACAATACAATATTAATTTTTTTTTAAAGCAAAAAATAAAAAAATGCATTTAAAGGATTTAAATGAAATAACTTTGTATTTAATGGCTGTTTGTGGTTTTTTTTAAAAATTAATTTTACTTAAACTTTCATTACTATGATGATGCACACATTTAACCACTATTTTAAAAAAGGGACTATATGACGCACAATTTTTACCAGTGTTTTAAAAAAGGGACTATAAGTCTCAGTTCAGTGGTTTTTATTAATTATTTTATTTTAGTTCCCCCCAAAACGTAACAAGTTTTCGGTGGGTTCATAGGTCAAACAATGCGATGTCGATACTTCAATGCTACATGCCATCTTGTGTTATCTTTTGGTTGGGCTGCGTTCTTTTTTTTTTATAGGGTTATCTTCGTCGCGATCAACTGTAGGTAAGACGTAATTGTCTGCCAGTTATCACACACACACACACACACATACACAAACACATACACTAACACACACACACCATACACACACCACACACACACACAACGTAATGATGTTTAAATGTGCTTGTCGTCTTATCAGTGTTATCGTAACCCGGTGTTGCGGTCATTTGGGATACCTGAACCTTGGGCGTGTCGAAAAAGGGGGGTTCACGGGAGAAGAAGGGGCGCTTTTATTAAACATGTACAATAAATTTCTGTATCTACTTTTTACTGCAACTTGTTTTATAGATTAGCCTCGTGAGAGAGAGAGAGAGAGAGAGAGAGAAAAGTGCGATCAGTATCGGATTAGGGCCTGAAATAGTATCAGTTAAAACTTCATATTTGTTGGTATAATGTGTCCGTTTGGATTAACCGCAACAGAGGCCAGTGAGAAATTCCAATCATTCTGCTCGTCTATTTAAGCAAAAGTAGTCCGGCAGAGTAACGGAGGGTGTGTGTTGTGGGGGGGGGGGCGTGTTTAGGCGGGCTGCACCGGATGGCATTTTCGGTAACTTAATATACTTCATAAATATTTGTTTCTGTGTGCATGGAGCCATCAGGTGACTGTAGGAGGACCCATGAACATTTTAAATTCTTTGTACTGGTAGTTGAAAATGTCCTTTTTTTCCCCCACATCATTTCTTGGCCCCTTCAATAGCCGAGGCCTCACGAGAGCGCGTGGGTTGCATGCCCCACGTGACGACTTGATGCATGTATTGTGGTTTTCCTTAATTGGTGCCGTCCAAATTAAAGCCTGTCACAGACGTCACTAACACTTGGTACTCCACTGATGTCTACTCCACTGACGGCTACTTTACTGATGGCTACTCCTCTGATGGCTACTACCCTGAGGGCTACTTCACTGATGCAAACAAGAAATACGAATTTTACTACCTACAAAATCTTAATCTAATAATGTGATTTAAAATTCGGACACGTGGATGGTTCTTTGTTTTATTCTATGCATTTATTTATATATGTAACAGTATGACTTTGCGCATGCTAATTGATAGTAGATAAACACAAAATTGCACAAGGTTGTGTCTCAAATGATTCTCTCTAATGTCTAATCGCCCCGTCTCTAATCTACCATTTTTATCAAAGATTTTAGAGAGGGTCGTTCTTCGACAGCTCCTGGATCACCTCACTCGGTGTGACTTGTTTGAGCCTTTTCAGTCAGCATACAGAACACATCACTCTACTGAGACAGCCCTGTTGCGCGTCGTAAATGACCTTCTGTCGTCTTGTGGTGAGGGCCAGGTATCCCTTTTGTCGTTACTGGATCTATCGGCAGCGTTCGATACGCTTGACCACGGCATACTTCTCCAACGTCTACAATATACGTTCGGTTTCACTGATACCGTCCTGAGATGGTTCCGCTCATATCTGACAAATCGGGTCCAATCAGTTATCACAAACGGCTTGACCTCCAAGAAATCCATTATTGAATTCGGAGTACCCCAAGGCTCGGTCTTAGGCCCGGTGCTTTTCACTATGTACGTTCAGCCCCTGGGTGCAGTGATCAAGCAGTTTGACATGGTATATCACATGTTCGCGGATGATACCCAACTTCAGAAATCCGTGATCCCCTCTCAGCTCCCTCAGCTTCTTAAAATGACACAGAAGACAGTGGAGTCAGTTAAGCACTGGATGACAATAAACAAGCTCAAATTGAATGATGAAAAGACTGAGGTGATCCCCATTGCTACCGCTCAAAAATTAAAATCTTTAAAAGATACACCATCCTTTACTCTCTCAGGCGTGCAGATTGAGTTTGCTCAAACAGTGCGAAACCTGGGTGTCTACTTAGACAGAACACTAACTATGGAAAATCACATTAACATGATTTGCAAGGCGATTTTTCTAGAGCTACGCAGAATTAGTCATATCAGACCCTTCTTAACGTTGGGTGCATCAAAGAGGCTGATGTCTGCATTCGTGCTATCACGCATGGACTACTGCAATGCTCTCATGGTGGGTCTTCCAGCTACGCTCCTTGATAAAATTCAAAAGGCACAGAATAATGCGGCTCGAATTGTTCTTCGTAAACGCAAATTCGACCATGCTAAAACTCTTCTGATAGAATTGCATTGGCTGCCGGTCCGCGCTCGTATAGAGTACAAAATCGCAACTCTGTGCTACCGCTGCTTGCATGACCTGGCGCCGTCCTATCTCCAAGCGCTCATGACGCCTTATGTACCCACTAGACAACTCCGCTCATCCGATAGTGGCAAACTCTCGATACCGCGTGTTCGCCTTGAAACTTACGGAAAGCGCAAGTTCGCATTTGCTGGCCCAACCATTTGGAACACCCTTCCTGACGCTCTCAAAAACAGCCAGACGCTGGAGTCCTTCAAAACAAATTTAAAAACTCATCTATTTCGCAAACACCTGCTGGAATGATGATGTCTACAATCTTTTCCAGCTTGTTATTATCTCCCAACTTAGTTTTTGTACCGCGCTTCGAGCCTTTGGGGATGAAGCGTGATTTTTCAAATGAACTTTATTATTAT
Source organism: Omphiscola glabra (assembly GCA_964017045.1). Classification (NCBI taxonomy): domain Eukaryota; kingdom Metazoa; phylum Mollusca; class Gastropoda; family Lymnaeidae; genus Omphiscola; species Omphiscola glabra. Next base: position 5,262,800 of record OZ024799.1, read on the forward strand.
TATTATTATTAATCCGCGTGCACAAAGTTCTACCGTTACAAGTTAAATTTATGACAACAATATAAGATATACATGTTAGATACGAGCAGGAACTAGATTAATGCTTTTTTTTGTGAAATGTCCAAATTTTCGATTAATTATCTGTTAAAGACCTGAAAAAAATAATTCTAACAATTAAAAAATTTATACTCAACTCGCGAATTTTTGGAGCCCGTATTCTATGATGTATATTAAAATAGAGTCATTATTCTCTGAAAAATCTGACATGGCAATCAAGTCTAGTGATCTCCTAAGTGTTGGAATATAACTGCTTGAACTAGTAGCCCGGTATTTTCAAGCTCAATTGGATGGTGCACGTCAACGATACCTCCCTCTGTGTCAGAATTAAGGACGCCCCCCCCCCCTTTTTTCCATCTTTTTTTTGGCTCAATATGTTTGCTGTCATATTTTTAATAAGTTTTTATTTTATAATGCTTTACTTTAAATTTATTCATTCACTATGACGTCAATGAATTTCAATGAATTATATTTAAAAGTCGATCAACGTTCAGCTATTTCTGAAATAATTTTTAAAGAAAAATTTAAACAATCAATTACATTACTTGACCTCCCCCTCCCCCGTTTTCTCACCTACAAGCCTTCCAAATCCCCATAATTTAAATAAGAAAATAAAAAATTATTAAATTTTAATCAACACAAAAAGAAAGCTGAATATTCTTAATTTCTTGCCTGGGTGATTAAAATTGATCTTTTCTCTATTATTAGGATTTGATTGTTGTAGTCTACTCGCAAACCTTTTTTTTAAAAAAAAAAGAAAATGAATCCTTCAAATTCAAATACTGGTATTCAATATACCTTGAATGAACAGAGTGGGAAGAAAACGTTATGTTTTCAATTCATATCCCTATTAAAGGATAGCATCTGTCCAACTTACAAATCACCATGGGCAATATATATATATATATATGAAGAGATTATTTTCAAAACGCGGTATCCGCCATTTTTAAAAAAATGAATAAGCCTTACCTTTTGTAGAACAAACCAGGTTCCTTTAGGACGTGGTAAATCTTATGTATTAAACACATTATATTCCTATTTTATTCTTATCTAAAAAGGATTTAATTCTCTAAACGCATTATTAATTTTTTTTTTAAAAGTTGAATAATCTCAATACCCCCAAAATGGATATACAACATTTTGAAAATCAGCTCTTCATATATAGTTACAGTAATTACCGGATAGTTTCATGGCTTGTCATAAGATAAAAAAAGTCAACACATTTTATTATTACGATAGAAATAACTAGAAACGAAACATGCATTCAAGTAACGCCCTTTATATATAAACCCACGTAGTGCTCACATGTGCGAAATTTTATTTTGCGCGCCTATTGAACACAGTATTAAAGCCATTACATACATACCCAAAGAAATATTATTTGTGATTCGGTATTTTCAGGACATCCCCGGGAACATACACTTTAGCAGACGACTGAGTCGTGGACTCAAGCAATGGATAGTCTACTTCACCAGGGCGACAATCTCGTGCGAGACCTCATACAGGAAATTTACCAAAAGATTCACACGTTACAGACACGTAGGAGCTGTGTGGTCGTTTTCGGTAAGTGTACAGTAACCAGATCAGATTTTGACTTCGAGTAGAGTAAAATATTTTATTCACCTGAATTATTCCTTGTTTGGTTTTAAATGTATACACAACTACATGTATTTTAATACATTTATTTCAGTGCTTTATAGAATACCTATACCATCTTTTATTCATTGAGGTCCCTTCCATTGTACTTTTGGAAATGAATAGTTGATTTCCGTTCTGTCATCTAGGAGAGTCATCAGAGGTAACGAATAATTTCGTGAAATGTTTACTTGAAGAGAGCAACTTTGGGGCACATCCCACTGTTCACAAGTCCGCGGAGCAGAGGTGAGATAGAGAAAATAACATGTGAAGCCATTCTATCCTTCTTTTCTGGTGAGAAAAAAATCTTCTTAACTGCTTTCTCATCCAATACAATGGCTACTCAAGTAGTTCCTTTCTCTATATAATTACATATATGTATCCCTACACTCCCGTAAAATGTTGATTTCTAATCATCAGTAAATGAAAAGCAAAGATCATTATGTTGCAATATGTAATCAAAGAAATCAATCTTCCATTATTATTATTTTTTTAATCTGAGAAGTAAGAAAAAAAAGTTTTTAAAGAAAAAATATACATAAATTAATTCTTAAAGAGATATTTCGTTCATCCTTATGATTTAACACTTTAGCTTGTTAGACTTTAGATCTTAACAACATGTGTAATTGTTTCGATAAGTATGATCCAAGTGTTTGAGACGGGTGTTAACTCTCAGACCCGAATGTTTAATCCTAGTTTAGAGAAGGTTGCCAAGCATGGTGATGAAGAAGTGAGACGCACTTACGCGTTGGTGCATAGTCCCAGCAAAATCAGCAAAGCTAAAATTTCACATAGGCGTCGCCGGCTCCCTCTGGAAGACTCGTGTGAGAGTGACACTGGTAACATACTTCAGGTAAGTGACGGGGAGATGTCGTGTTTAAACCGATTTACAAAAAAAAATATTTTTAAAAAAATAAATTAACAAACTCTTTGCATTTTATTAGACTACATGGAAATATTGTCCATCAGACGTTTAGGCAACAAACAATTATCTAATAGGTTATAAATGTCCATTCGACAAAAGGCTCAATTAAGACAATTATTTGTTATTGTATTATGTGATTGAAGGTTCGAAATATTTTATCGGAAAGTGCAAGTTGAATTTTGAGTCTATGTATCTCAGTGATTTATTGATCTACATAACTTTGGAGAATTAGACATTATACACATGTTACGATACTTTGAAAATATCATTTATATCAAATGTACCAACTAGAGAAGTGTCGAGTTTTTTTTTTTTTTCTTTTAATCTAAATCCTTCTTTTCGCCTATAATTTCATGAAAAAAATTTACTTTAAAATCTACAGAACTATTCCGATAATTATAACAAGTGAGGTGTTGGACTAGCTTGCATATGAGTCGTCTTTTTTCTCTCCATGTTATCAAAGTGTTGAGATGGATGAGATAGTGGGTAGTGACTACTGCTGATGCTGTTTCGATAGCTTAAAAGTTGTCGCTTTTGCATTTTTCCTCCCTCAAGCTACTGAGTAAAAAAAATTGTTGATGCCGAATTTCAAGGGATTAATTATAGTTCAACCACTGTTACAAATATTTTACGCCTTATCTCCCTTGGGCCGGGCGTGATCCACTATGGTGTTATATTGCAACATAATACTATGACACCATTGGCACCGTTAAGAATGTCTCCTAACTTAAAGCAGACCCAAAACTTCCACAACATGATTGTGTGTCCTCAGAAAAAAAAATTAGGTAATAATTCTTAACCTCCATGATGCCAATATTAATATGGCTGTGTATTGGAGTAACCAGGTTAGAGCCGCCAGGGGTGGATTAAGCTTTTTGACGCCCCCCCCCCTCCCTTTTCAACCGATAAAAAAACTCACTAGGCGGCCGAAAATGCCGACACTCAAAATAAAGAAAAAAAGGGCCACCTTGGATGAACACCCCACACAACCATTTTTGCACCCCACTAGCTGCGCCATTGTTGATGAGAAAAACAAAGTTAACTTTTTCGAAAATGAAAGAGTTCATCATTCTTTTGCATTCCACAGGAAAGTGTGAATCTTTTAGTCTTGCCGGAAATTGTTGATAATGACGTCATGAGTGACGTGGAATCGGCCCAACCTACAGCTTTTGTGTTTCTCCTGAACGACGTCCAGGCAGAGATAAACCAGGAAGACGTGAGTCGCGTAAAATTTGGATTGTGCAAATTTTAGACACACAATATAGAATAAAGTATCCCTGTTGGTGTTTTTTTTTTTTTCACTATTTGTTTCTGCTTATAAAATTCGAATTGTATTAATTAAATGGGTTTTTTTATTTCTAAGTCCTGTGGATGTATATGAGATTGTGCTGATCTTTCTTCTTCAAATAATTTCAGGGACCAACTTTTACTATATTTTTATATGTATAATCTATATGTATAATCTATATGTACCTGTCGTTTAATGTCATGTTTGCTTTTCTTTTGGTGCTAAGTTTTATGTGGGGCGCGGTGATCCTAGCCCTAGGCTGGGGTACAGCGCTATACAAGACCATTTTAATAATAATGATAATAATAATAATAAGCCTGTATAATGTTTAAAAGGGATAATAGTTGGCCTAGTATATTCTTCACAACAGTGAGGAATAAATAGTATTGCTTGAGTCATTTTCTTTTTCTATACTGAAAGCTATATGCGTATATCTTCAATAAACTTGCTAAAAATTAAACACAAAATGGAGGTTCGGTCTTCACTTGATTCGAAGACGCTCGACTCATAAAATGAAAGTTTAAAACACGGAGAAGAAAGAATTTTAAGGCAACCCCACTCTGGTCATGGTGCGCCTTGCACCATAGAAATGTTTGCATGAATGATTAGACACCCTTTTTACGGTAGATCTTCCTCTCACAGACTACTGTTTCTTTTTTAATAACAATAGCCTTAAACCTTTTCAGCAAGTCCAGTTTCAACAAGTCATCAGCACCTTTCACCGGATGTGTTCGAGTGATGACAATTTCGACCCCAGTGCGGCAATGTTTGTGGTACGCACAGAAAATCTGTCACCGGAAACACATTTTTTGAAGTCTTGTGTGTCGGGCGGGCTACAACGGATCTGGCCTGGCGTCTGTGACAGACAGGTTCATTTTGAAACGTCCCCCCGAAATTCGGAAATGGAATGTAAGACGATAACACATGTATGACAAATCTATGACAAAATACATCTATGCCAATAAATACAGCTTATGGGATCATTTTTCTGGCCATTTTCGGAAAACAAATTAGGACTTTAAAAGGGCAATCACGAAAATTAGTTGGTCTATCGACAAATCCGTCTTTGGAGAAAATATTCTCTTTGAACCTAAATTTTCAGTTAAAAAAACATATGATGCGGGATTAGCTCTCAAAAAATAATTAAATTAAAATCAGGGGTTGCATAATTTAAAATTTTCATCTACCTAGTAAAATTACCGAGTTGTGATTTTTCAAATGGTTTCAAACTTTAAAATCACTTTGCTGTTTGGTTCCGTTTTAACCTGAACACGAATCGAGAGGCTACAGTGTTTGGCGCCCAGGGACAAGATTCATTGTAAAAGAGCCTCCCTTTCTTTTTTCAACTCTCAAACCCTATATTTTCATCCAAAAAAATAATATAAAAGCACATTTTTGCGCCCCTAAACAGTCTGGCGCCCAGGGACATCTGTCCCCCCCTGCCCCTCTTAGCTACACCTCTGCACGAATCTATGTAAAACCATGGATCTCTGTTTTATCATTTGAGAGCTTAATCGCTCTGTTGGACACCTGAAAGGTGTACACTTAATGTATTATGTATTTTTTACCATGAACTGATATACAAGCGAGTTAAGATTATCCTAAACGAGAATGCTGGCTTAAAATATTAAATTCGCTTATTCTATAACAGTTTTTTTTTAAAATTATGTTCATCCTATTATGTTAATCATATTATGTTAATCCTATTATGCTAATCCTATTTTGTTAATCATATTATGTTAATCATGTGATGTTAATCCTATTATGTTTATCTTATTATGTTTATCCTAATATGTTAATCCTCTTATTGTAATCCTATTATGTTAATCATATTATGTTAATCCAATGATTTTAACCCTATTATGCTAATCCTATTATGATGATCCTATTATGATAATCCTATTATGTTAATCCCATTTTGTATCCTTGTTTCACAAGCACGCTACGACTCAAGCAATACCCTGATGGATGCCTTCTATTCCATGATACAAGAAACAGAATTCAGAAAAATACGTACAAGTTATGTGTAAGTAACATACGCTTTTATTCATTTTCACTGTTATTGCTTGTTTTGAATCGTGCACTATTCTTATGTAGCTGAATACCACAGATACATACCATATTCAGACCCAAATAGAATCTTTGTGTCTTCCATTCAAAGAGACATTTTTGAATGTAAAACAGACAGATCTATACTGTAGCGTGGCAGAGGTTTTAAACCTAAGTAGATCAAGTAGGACTTTACATTGTTGAGGGAGGAGGCATTTTATTTTATAAGCTCACTCCCTCCTCTTCCTCTATGGCAGCCTCATCTCATCGCCGCTATAGGAAAATAGTGCGACTTCATGAACTCAAAAGCGCATTTAGAGAGTTTTATCTTTAGACCAATTACACGTTATTAAGATAGGGCAAACATATGAAATTAATCCATTGCATAAGTAGAAGAAATTGGAATATAATATATTGTTATTATAGTAGTTTGTAATGTTGTTGACTTTTATTCAAAGTTAAAAAGATTTCATATAAAAGGCATTCAAGATGCCAATTTTGGATATAACAAATATATATATATGTATGTATGGCATCCTTCCGTCTTCACGAGACGATGGAGTAGCTATATTGTAGTCCTACACTTCAACGAGTGGCTCACTAGGCCAATCCTGGAATGACAATCTCGTCTGCATTTATATATATATATATATATTGTAGTGTTGCCCAGGTTTTTGCATTAATTAAAACAGTTTGGAGATTAACTATTGAAGGAGGATGCATTTGCTTTTAAAACTCACCCATCCCCCACCGGGCAACTCCATCTCACTGCTTTTTCCTGAAATACCTATTTTCTCTTCTTTTAAAAAAAAAATCTAAATAAATTATTTTAAGACGCCACTGATTGGATTCTATGTTGATTAAATTACAGTTGGCTGAAGTCTGCCATTCCATCAGCCACAGCTTACATTCGATCACTGATTGGTCAGTGTGTGAGGGCTGACGGTGAGCTCGAGCCGTATCACCGAGCCGCCTCCCGGAGACAAGAGAGACTGATGGTGGCCTTTACAGACGGCTTTCAACAGCTGGAGGTATGATGTTGTTACTTTGATTATTTGAGGATTGCATCTTAGGAATCACGGTTCTTGTATAGAAAAAAGCATTTTTTTTTAAAATTACTTATGTGGAGATGTAGAGGGAAATCTTTTTATACATTATATATATTATAGTTAGGGAAGCATTTAATGAATTATATAAAAGAAAACATTTTATGGAATACTTGTATAGAAAGAGTTTTATGGCTTAATTATAGAGCAGAAAATCGTTTTATAAATTATGAAAACCATTTATGAATCAACTATAGCTGAGCATTTCAAAAATTACCTATATATAGCAAAGCGTTTTATAAATTACCTATATAGAGCAAAGCGTTTATGAATTACCTATATAGAGCAAAGCGTTATATGACTTACCTATATGGAGCAAAGCGTTATATGAATTACCTATATAGAGCAAAGCGTTATATGATTTACCTATATGGAGCAAAGCGTTATATGAATTACCTATATGGAGCAAAGCGTTATATGAATTACCTATATAGAGCAAAGCGTTTATGAATTACCTATATAGAGCAAAGCGTTATATGACTTACCTATATAGAGCAAAGCGTTATATGAATTACCTATATGGAGCGAAGCGTTTAATGAGTTTTAAACACGTCGTTTTTAAAGATAATGGGGTTCATTTAGACGGGTCTTGTTTGAATGTGTGCTTAGTATAGCCTTGTTTGATCTATGGCCCTAGGCCTTATCTGCGAAGGTCCAAACAAGTTACAAGTAGTGTAAGCTAATCATTCAGCAGACGACTTGTAGCCGGCGACATGTAGCAGACGAAATGAAATAAATACATAGGCGCCATCATTTTCGTTGGGGAATTTACCACTTATTACTGTCTGTTTTTCGCGATTTTATACTACAGCTGTAGATGTTCCGAAAAGAGGATGGGGGTAATAGTCCGAAAAGAGGATGGGGGTAATAGTCCGAAAAGAGGATGGGGGTAATATCATTGAAGGAAGCTCACTTAGTGAGTCAAGAGCATGTGCGACTAATAGCTGGGATTTTGCGCATGTATCTACGAGTGGGGCGACATTGAATGATATGCCATTGAAGTTTATGTTCAAGAAAGTTATAGGAGCAAATAAGTTGTAGAAAGTTGGTTGTTATCAACACTTTTATAAACGCTTTTATCAAAACTTTTTACAAGGCTTTTATCAACACCTTTATCAACGATTTCATCAACACGCTTACCAACACTTGTATCAACACTTTCATCAACACCTTTATCAACGATTTTATCAACCCATTCATCAACACCATTATCAACGATTTCATCAACACGTTTATCAACACTTTCATCAACACTTTCATCAACACCTTTACCAACGATTTCATCAACACGTTTATCAACACTTTCATCAACACTTTCAACAACACCTTTACCAACGATTTCATCAACACGTTTATCAACACTTTCATCAACACTTTCAACAACACCTTTACCAACGATTTCATCAACACGTTTATCAACACTTTCATCAACACTTTCAACAACACCTTTACCAACGATTTCATCAACACGTTTATCAACACTTTCATCAACACTTTCATCAACACTTTCAACAACACCTTTACCAACGATTTCATCAACACGTTTATCAACACTTTCATCAACACTTTCAACAACACCTTTACCAACGATTTCATAAAGACGTTTATAAACACTTTCATCAAAGTTTTAATCAACAAGGGTATCAACACATTTGTGAAACAAAAAACAAGACAATCTTTCCATTCATTACAGGGGGGTGTTGAGAAACAGACAAAAACGCTGAAAGACTCCATACGGCGATTGCTGGATGCTGCATCCGACAATGTCAAACAAAATTTGAAAGGATTAAAGTTGAGGGTCGACACAACTACACAGGAAAACTCAGTCGGCAGGTGGGTGAGCTCACTGTTTGGGATAGTATTGTCAGTTCTTTGTGATTGGTGGGAAGTTAAGTCCAGGGAGATATACAATGATTCTTGTGTGCTTGAAGATTGAAAATGTAAGTCTTATAAAACATTACAAAATATATTTAATTTGAATAAACATTTTTAAAACATTGGCCGTTTTTTTTATAATGGAGGACCAGATGGGCGCTTTCGAGGGGGGGGGGTAGGAGCGTCAAAAGGGCGGAAAAAAATTAACCGCACATAAAACAGTGAAAGAATTTGTCAAATGAGAAAAAATGAGGGGGGGGGGGGTGCGGTTGCATTTTTCATTTCTCGCCTAGGGGGGCCAAATCATGGTTAAAGACCTAGAAAGAACCTCGCTTTAAAATGAAACTGTCATTTATCCGGACTCATATATCATCTTATATAATATATATCTATATAAAAAACAGAGATGCTCAACACGATGAGATAGACTTGATGATTCTGAATAGTCTATTAGGTGAGATCAACAAAGCAGATGATATCAGAGACATTGTCACAGCAACCGAGTTAGGGCTTATACGTGCGGTAAGTATCATTAGTAAATTTAGATTTCCTTTTTTTTAAAATCATGCTGTTATCCGTCAGCCGTTCAAATAAAAAGTATGATTGATTGGGAAAAGCCGTTAACTATATATTTATTTATTTTAATCTCTGTAACTTTTACTGTCGAAAATTTTGACATTGGTTTCAATTGTAATTTGTGTATTGCCTATATGATCCGCATTGAGAAGTGTTTGTATAGTCATTTATTATAAAAGTTGATAACTGGTCGGTTGTTTTTTTTGTTTCGTTTTTAAACTTAAGTTACTGGATAAATCAGCACATTTTTTAAATAATATGTGCACATTTCACGTGTGCAAATCTGTACACCAGATTCAAACTCAGTTTGATCTCCATGATCACGAATTCGATGAAATTGTAAGAAATGCCGGACGTTTTGTAAGAGAGACATCTGCTGTATTTGATGAGAACAAGTGTAATGCCACTGAGGAGGAACAACTTCTAGGGGCAATAACTCATGATCAAATACTCATATCACATAGTGTAAGTTTATACGTCTGTTGTAGGTTTTTTTGTTTTTTTTCAAACTATAAATGTGTTTATTATATATCAAAGGGCATAAGTTATGATAATTTTATTCAAGTTTACATTTTTTTTAAAATTGGTGTTTAAACAAATTAAATAATTACAGATAGACCTAAAATTGTATGTCTTCAGTTGAAAGGTTGTGTTACAAAATTTGTTTTAAAAAAAAACAGTTGTAGAGCATGTGTACAAGACACCTATAAAAGCAAGCAAAGGAGATTACGTATTTATTGTAAATATTTGTATGGATAAAAGATAGAAATAAAAACGGTATTCCCCTATACCTTATGCTGCGTTTGTATCTCTGTTTATACTATATGTGTGTATGTATGTGCGTGCGTACGTACACGTGTACCCAAACGAGTATCATATATAGATATTTCACTGACAGGTCCTGGATTTTTTGAGGTCGGACAAGAAAGCCGATGCAGGACAATTTGAAACCATTGTCCAGCTAGGAGACCATTGGTCACTGAAGGGTAAGGAAAGACGAAAAATGTGCTTTTAAATAGTCATCTGGTCTAATTATGTAATTTTTTGTTGTTTGGAAGTTAATATACAATGCGTTGTGGTGAGTTTATTATTATTATTATTGTTTGTCCTTTGCTTGCGGAGATGGCCAAGACTTGGGTAGTACCCTTGGCTTGAGCTGTATGTTGTTTAAAGTGAAGGAAGATTTACTCTCCTATGTGATCCAATGGCAAGACGTAGTCGAGACGGCTGGAAATAGACCAGGATGCAGTAGATGACCTTCGGTGTTGTTGTTTTTTTTTTTGTTGTTGTTTGTTTGCTTCACGGTGCTCTTTATGTATTCTATGTCACAGGAGTTGTCGGAATTTCCTGTGTATGTCACACCGCCTACTGGACTCCATCTTCGTGTTTGATTTCAGGGTCCCATTCCCTTGTGGTACTGGTGTTGTTGTTTTTTTTTGGTTGTTTTTTTTTAGGAGTTTAACTCTACCCCAAAAGCTTGGGATTGACCCAGCAACCCCCCAGAAATTGTATATTGTTAGTGAAGACACTCGCACAAAAAATGATCCAAAATCTGGAAAAAAAAGTCCAGTTATTTTGAAATCTCTTAAATGCTTTTTTTTTTAGAGATATGGCCATGGTTTAACCTTACAGGTGCACTTACCGACGGCAGGGCAACCTTGAATGAGGAACCGTTCATGGTTACCAGAGTGCACCAGCTGACCACTCGAGTCAAGCACTGTGGTGAGGCGTTAAACGCGATCATTGAGGACTACCTGGCCGGAGCTAGAGGTATTCTTGCTTTTGGTGACGAGGTTTATTTTATACCAATTAGTTAAAGTTGTTGTTGTTTTTTCTTTGCAATGTTTAAATCATCCATAATATGTATGACCCGACATAACTATCAAAAACACAAAACTCTTTTTTCAGCATCAAGTGGCCCTCTGCTTGTGATTTATTGATTTTCAGCGAATATTTTGATTTATTTGTATACGCCTAATTATGAAAATAAAATAAATGTTGCCCTTCAAGAATAAGAAAAAATACATATATATATATATATATACTTGCATATATATATATATTTATTTATTTATATTTATTTATTTATATATTTATAAATTAAACGCACAGAATTTGTACCATTTCATATTATAACTTTAGAAGTGCTGAGATAATTATTGTTGTGTTGATCCAAATCACATTTTGAGACTCCACTCGCAGCATATGTAACAAGTGCCAAGGACACGATCGCTAAGGTGCTGAGTGACAACGTCGCCGTGGTTGAAGGTGTCCGCTCATACCGAGAGACGTTCCAGAAAGGGAAAGTTCACCTGATCCAGGTCATGGAGGAACTTGAACCAATCAGATACATGCTTGAAGGTAAAGTTCATAGCTTGAAGGTAATGAACATAGCTTCAAGGTCGTGATTATTGCTTGTAGGTACTTTCTATAGCTTGAAGGTAACGTTCATAGCAAATTTCAAAAAATTATTTGTAAGTAATGTGCCATGTTAAACTCTGTGAGAACCAGAAACCCCTACTTCCCCCCCCCCCCCACTTCCACAATACGCTCAACGAATTTAACAGTGGACAATATTCAAGCTTATTTATAAATCACTCCTGTGTTTAGAAGTATGTTTAAATTTACTTTTTGTTAATTGCATTAATCTTGCATCGCTTCATTAATTTTAACTTCTAATAAATTGATGCGAGATGTTTAATTTTTTTAACCCTTTTTAACAGTTACTAAAAGACATCTTTTATTTTGCCTTTTTCTATCCTCCATGTTTAATCATTTTAAAAAAATTCGAACAATTCTGAGGGAGATCGCCATTATTAATAACATAGCATATACAAAAAATCTGCGAACAAATGGAAGGGAAATCCCCATTATTAATATCATAGCATATACAAAAAATCTGCGAACAAATGGAAGGGAAATCCCCATTATTAATAACATAGCATATACAAAAAATCTGCGAACAAATGGAAGGGAAATCACCATTATTAATAACATAAGCTTATTTTAAAAAATATTTTTTTCTATACAACTCCATCAAAATGTTTTTTTAAAAAAACAGCCATTTAGATGTAAAGTGCAGTTACATGTATATTTTTCCCCTGTAAATGTATACTAAATAAAATGGGGTGAATGAAATGGAGGAAATTCAAACTTAGGGTTACCACATTAAATTTGACAACACTAGATATTGCCCTAAAAAATGGCTGAGGCAATGCGTGCAGTGCCCATCTACTAAAGTTACTTGAGAAAACATGCATTCAAGTAAGATTTCCAATTATTAGTGTTCCCCCACCCCACGCCCTAATTTCCCGGTGCGCCACCGCCCCTGATCTGTATTATCATTCTATTTTCCAACCCCCTTTAATGACGTAGATTGATTGCACCAACTATCCCCGTAAAACAAAACAAAAATATTGCGCACCAAAATGCACGTGCGGTATTTTTAAGATCCTCATCTAGCGCAGTTAACGGATTTTTTTTATATTTTTCTCGCTATTGTACCATGTAGTTAGTGACAGACTTTGTTACATAGAGAATGATGTATGTTGTTGTTGTTTGTCAATTTTCTGTACAGAATTCGGCACCAAGTTCATGGAAGATGGATACTCTTATTCAGTAAACATGAGCCAAGAAGAGATCGTGTTGACGCCAATCAAGGGGAGCTCAGATCTCCGGGCAACGGATCAAGATTCGTATGGAGAGTACTGTACCGATGATGATCGCAACTACTTTGAAGGTCTTATGAACTTATATTAAAGTTGTAAAAACTAATTTGTTAAAAACTATTAGAGCGTCGAGGAAAAAAAAATGATTTGTTGAATTTCTTGATCTGTGCATCGAAATTAAATTAAATTAATTAATTAATGAAATTAATTTGCTGATACATTTGTTGCGTTTTCCCTATCTGATATTTCAAGAAAATAGTAGAATAAGGTATGTGGAAGCCATAACAATAAGGTATATGAAAGTCATAACAATAAGGTATATGGAAGCCATAACAATAAGGAATGTGGAAGCCATAACAATAAGGTATGTGGAAGCCATAACAATAAGGTATGTGGAAGCCATAACAATAAGGTATGTGGAAGCCATAACAATAAGGTATGTGGAAGCCATAACAATAAGGTATGTGGAAGCCATAACAATAAGGTATGTGGAAGCCATAACAATAAGGTATGTGGAAGCCATAACAATAAGGTATGTGGAAGCCCTAACAATAAGGTATGTGGAAGCCATAACAATAAGGTATGTGGAAGCCATAACAATAAGGTATGTGGAAGCCATAACAATAAGGTATGTGGAAGCCATAACAATAAGGTATGTGGAAGCCATAACAATAAGGTATGTGGAAGCCATAACAATAAGGTATGTGGAAGCCATAACAATAAGGTATGTGGAAGCCATAACAATAAGGTATGTGGAAGCCATAACAATAAGGTATGTGGAAGCCCTAACAATAAGGTATGTGGAAGCCATAACAATAAGGTATGTGGAAGCCATAACAATAAGGTATGTGTAACCCATAACAATAAGGAATGTGGAAGCCATAACAATAAGGTATGTGGAAGCCATAACAATAAGGTATGTGGAAGCCATAACAATAAGGTATGTGGAAGCCATAACAATAAGGTATGTGGAAGCCATAACAATAAGGTATGTGGAAGCCCTAACAATAAGGTATGTGGAAGCCATAACAATAAGGTATGTGGAAGCCATAACAATAAGGTATGTGGAAGCCATAACAATAAGGTATGTGGAAGCCATAACAATAAGGTATGTGGAAGCCATAACAATAAGGTATGTGGAAGCCATAACAATAAGGTATGTGGAAGCCATAACAATAAGGTATGTGGAAGCCATAACAATAAGGTATGTGGAAGCCATAACAATAAGGTATGTGGAAGCCCTAACAATAAGGTATGTGGAAGCCATAACAATAAGGTATGTGGAAGCCATAACAATAAGGTATGTGTAACCCATAACAATAAGGAATGTGGAAGCCATAACAATAAGGTATGTGGAAGCCCTAACAATAAGGTATGTGCAAGCCATAACAATTAGGTATGTGGAAGCCCTAACAATAAGGTATGTGGAAGCCATAACAATAAGGTATGTGGAAGCCATAACAATAGCGAAAACTTAAGTTTGTTATAACTACTTTCTATTTCTTGTCGTATTTTCATTGTCCTGTCTGCTGAGGAAGGCCCTTAAACGAAATGTTATTCCCTTAATGTCCTGTCTTTCGTTTCTAGCTGCCACATACATTGTTCTAATTACTTCACACAGCTCGAACGCCGCAGTCCTTCATTAGTTTTTTTGGATATTTCAATGTCATGATGAAGTAATTTGTAGTGCTTAAAAAGCTATACTTTGAGGGCGCAGGATCGCACAGGCAGAACATTTAGGAAGCAAATATGTTCAATGATGAAATTGATCTTAACATAACTATTCAAATAATGGTTGTATGGCAAATACATATTACATATATTTTAATGTAAACATATTTAAAAGTTAACTCTTTCCCCCCGCCCTTTAACCCAGATATGGCCTAGAACCATAATCACTTCTGAGTATAACTAATTTGGCAATACTGCATTAAACTTACTCGGGATCATATCCTTTATGCAGGTCTTTGGTGCAGGTCACAAAGGACCTCAATCACCGTAAATGACCTGCGGGAAAACGTCCTGCTCAGGAGCTACTCGCATGAAGTGGAAAAAAAAGTACTCATCTCTGAGGTCGCGCAACTAAGGTGGGGTGTTTTAGGGACTTTTAAAACAGGTGGTTTTAAAATGTAGGCGATGAGGCTGCAGTGTTATTTGGCTTGGATTCGCTTAGTCTTCTACGTGGGCTAAAGCTTTAAATGGTTGTTACGTTTTTTCTTCGAGAAGCGTGATGTAGCAGACCAGGGGTCGGAAAACATTAGGTAATATTGTCCTAAAGAAGGTTTTCTAATTCATTGAGGGCGCTGGCCACCATTAAGTCTACCTTAAAAGACACATTTTATAGCTATTTCTTCTTCTTTTTTTTTTTTTTTTTTTTTGGCAGCCCGGGCTGAAAAAGGGGGGGGGGTGTTCGTCAAGTTTCTAATGAAAATTGCAATGCGATATCTGTAGGCGTTATGTATAGTAGACCACTGGTTGGAAAACATTACCTTATCACACACTGTAAACTCAGAGGTTCTCCCGGTTACATCCTGGTGACGATTGACGAAAGTGACAGCTTGTCTTTCGAAGCATGGTAAAATTAAACTGCTTGCCAATAACAAACCATACGTCGTTATAATATGATGGGACAGGGTTTGATGCTGAAAACACAAGCCTGGACGATTTAGTTGAAGCTGTTACGATGGTAAAAACAGGGCCGGCTTAAGGTACCGGCAACTTGGGCAGTTACCCGGGGCGCTATGTGCTTAGGGCGCCATCAACGATCTTTCAAAAGAGAAAAAAGCATTGTATGTGGGCGCCATGCAAGAAAAATAGAACGTTAAATAAAAAGTTTTGCTGATCTAGAGGCTAGGAAAAAAAATATCATCGGTAAGCTAATTGTTCATACTATCCACGGTAGGCTAATTATTCATACTGTCCTCGGTAAGATAATTATTCATACTGCCCACGGTAGGCTAACTGTTCATACTGCACACGGTAGGCTAATTATTCATACTGTCCACGGTAAGATAATTATTCATGTTGTCCAAATACAAGTTAAGAAAAACCATATTATTAATCATTATTTGTTTAAAAGAACAATCTAGGTAATAAACTCATTACCTAATCCCCGGTTTTTTCCCTTGTAAAATGGGGCGCCAAAGTTAAACTTGCCCGGGACGCCAGCAACCGTAGGACCGGCCTTGCGTAAGGAAATATATTTCTAAAACTAAATCTCGAATTATGGTATATTTAATCTAATAATTATATATTGGTTCGAAAACCATGTTTTGCTCTATCTGGGTCTAAATATAATAACTGCAAAATTTCTTGTTTTTTTCCCATCATGGTACAAATAGATGTCTTGAGTCGAGCTTCACTGCCTCATTCTTTGGTGTGTTGACTTCAGAGCAACTGGAGGAGTTACATGTGTCAAATGGTCAACTTTCTAGCCCCGGGCCAGTTTTGATATTCAGAGGTGATCTGGTCCCATGTAGAATGTTTGTGTCCGCTCTTGACCAATCGACATTCGAGGAGTCCCGTTCCGGGTGGCCGGTCGAAGACAATCGTGGAGAGTTTGTCTTGGCATTCGTCCGCTCACTTCTGATGGCGTTAGACTACATCCACAAGCACGGACTAGTTCATATGGAGCTCACGTTGGACACAGTTATGGTAAGCTAATGTCTGACAGACGTCATGATTAGCTGAAACTTGACAGACGTTATGGTTAGCTGATGCTTGATGGACGTTATGGTTAGCTGATCCTTGGTAGAAATCATGGTAAGATGATGTTTGATAGACGTTATGGTTAGCTGATGCTTGATAGACGTTATGGTTAGCTGATGCTGGACAGGCGTTATGGTAAGCTAATTTCTTCTTCTACATTAAATGTAATGCTTTGATTTTCCTTTCCTATATTTGAAAGCCCACGATCAATTCATTGATCATTCAAGCTCCTGGTTTGAATTCATAGTTTGCCTTCTCTTAGATGAGTTGCTGTCCATGGATAACGAGTCCCATCCTCCCATCATAGAGCGCCTTACAACCTTTTTTGCACAGACTTCCTTTGCCTAAAGAATTTTTAAAAAAAATATGTTCCTTTTTTAGTGCGTTTAAACTCGTCTTTGAAAGAAAGTCATTAAAAAATTTTCATATAATTTCCTTAAAAATATTGGTTATTATTTTTTGTTACTATTTTATATGGGGTATTTAAAATAATTATTATTTCATTTATTTTGTCCTGTTTTTATTTTCAAAATTCTAGGTTGATAGAACCACGGGTGAGGTAAAACTTTGTCAGATATGCAAACCCAGAAACTCAAAGCTTCCTAAAGACACCAGGGTTGTAAAAGCAGAACCGTATATCTGTCTCGCTCCCAGAGTTCTCAAGGGTGGCGTTTACGAGCCGGCGGATGACATTTACGCCTTTGGGCTTCTGCTCTGGGAACTGTTGTACCCACACAAAGCGCCGTACAGCGAACAGCGGGGCTGGACGCTAGAGACCTTCATGGAGAGATGCAGTACCACGGAGATATTGCAGAGTGATCTTATCCTGTTGGGGCCGTTAGAAGGAGTGTATAAGATCGTTTCAGGCTCATTACAGTTTGATAAAGAAAACTTTATGAAGACTTCAGCAGTCATCTTGAGGTAAAAAAAAACAACAAAAAACCAACAACGTCCGGCAATAAAAATGGCGAAAACTTTTTATAGTTTCTATTTCTATTCGTATTTTCATTTGTCCTGTCTGCTGAGAAAAGCTCTTAGACGAAACCTTATGCTCTTATTGTCCTATTTTTTAAATTCAAGCTTCCATATACCTTGTTCTGTTTCCGTTGTTTTTTTTTTAAATCGTTATATAGTTGATATCTCAGTAATAAATGAAGGCGATGCTTTACGCTAAAGAGTTGTAGATAAGCCTTGTAACCTGTGTTTATAAAAATGTCATTATGCGTCATCTCTACCACCAAAATAACATAAACAAGTCAGAAGAATTAAGAGAGCTGCGAGAAAGGAGGGTTGAAAAATACACTTAAGCTTAATGATCTGTCTTGCCACTCAAAAGCTGAATAATATCTAAGAAGATTTTTTTCCCTCTCTAAACAAGTATGGGTTAAATGATTTTTGAAAATGTTGTAGTTTGCTATACCAAAGCTGCACATTTCCATTCTTCGAAAACAATAAATTTGCTGTGCAATTTGAACAGTATTAAATTTATTAATGGAATTAACAGCGCTAAAATTGTTTATAGACTTTGTTACTATGTCATGGTTAAACAACATTATTGTATGCTATTCAGGCAATGGCAAGACCTGGAGGATCACTCTGATTTCCAGAAAATGACCAGTACACGTGTCGAACACAATCAAGTACCTGATTTAGGTGAGGTCAGTAGATTTGAGGGAACTACATTAGTTGTTTTTTTTTCGAAGCAGTATTGAAAAAGAGATATCCAGACAAAACGTTACAAATCAGGGAATTTTGTGCCTGATGTCTGAAATGAGTTAAAAAAAAAAAATTTTTTTTTGTTTTTTTTTTTGTTTTTTTTTATAAAATCAAATGTTTTCATTTTATGAAGTAAAATTGCGCTATACCCTTTGACAATTTCAAATGTGAATTATTCTTTAGTTCCAGTAGAAAAGACTCCGATTAAAAAAAATATATATTATATATTTTAAATAATGTTTAGTATTTTTATGTGCATCTAGAATACATTAAAATACATTTTGTTTTATGGTTTTATAAGACATGCACAATAGATTGATTTTTATTCAAAACCGTTTTATTAATTATCTTTAATGTTTTTTCTTAACTAGACTCTCAAAACAAAAAAGGTTTAGAAGAAGTCACCCTTGGCAACGAAGACTATTTTTCCGGAGATGAAATAATCGGTGACCCCCAGCCAGCTGTTCTCCAGACCCTTGGTAAAAACACAGATGTTAATCAGTCAAATCATCCAGGCACAGACGTAATGGATGTCGCACGGAATGAACCCAATCTGACATCGTCGCCAGATGACCAGAAGGTCAGTGCTGCAACAAAGAAGCGGAACTCTAATCTTCAAGAAAACCATTACACTACCATTGGTCTTCCGCAACAAACTTCCGGTGACCCCGAAGTCGAAATTGCTCGCCATACCAGCACGATGGAGGCAACGAATGAGGTTGTAGTAGGAGATCAGGATCTGACGTCGCAAAACCGACGCAAAGAGAGAGGAGCTCAAACCTTCAGTGAGAATCCAAGTGTATCCACGTCTTTCAAAGAGGATTCGTTGTCTCGTGTCCGCAAGGACGATCTCGAACGCCGTCACAGCTTATCGTCCGATGCACCGGATCATATCGCCAAGATGCTCACTTCCACCAGCGGCAAATCTCAAAAGCAATCTGGGAATTTGTTTTTCCGGTTGTTTAAGAAAATGACACCCAGCAGGAGTTACGACTTTGAACACTTCCACGATGAGACGCCACAGCCGGCGGGAAAACTGAGGCTAAGTAGGTCAGAGAGGGGCACGCGCGTCATCCCTGATAACGATGAGGTGGTGAGGCGAACTTTGCGCTCTAAGTCAAACAGCAGGACAGATATCAAAGTACTGTCTTTTAGGATTTCTCAGGAGATGTAACAAACATTAATAATACTAATTTTTAAACAAATATTTAAAAAATTCCCCCCCCCCCAAAAAAAAAAAAAAAAAAAATTAATTGAAAAAAAACCCTTTCAATTTTTCCACACGAAAAGGTGTGTGTGATTTTTTTTTTTTGTGGAAAAGGGGTGGGGGGATGTCGTCATTGTGTTTATTTTCAGAAATAAATTCATGTAACTGTGTTTTTCATTTCGGTGTAAGAGTTCTGAGAGAAATACTAATATGTTCTCGCTTTTATGATTGATTTTTTGCCATTATTATAATTAATTTAACTACCTTTTCCCTAACATGTATGTGACACCCCCCCCCCCTTTCCCCACGATTTCAAAATACTATTTCCCGATGACTTGGAGTTAAACACATCACCAAGCAATTTTTTTGCATGTCGTGTACTAGTTTTTTTTTTCTTTTAAGACAATGGCCTTTCATTGCAATAAAGTATGTTAATGGACGTCCTAGTTTACAAATGACAAAGGCACTAACACTTTAACTTATGTTTTTAACATTTTGCCCCTGGCTCAGAGTTGCGCTTACTTTGCTTACAAGTTACATTGTAATGATCAGTAGGACAACTGTGACATGATAATGGTTTTGAGTACATGAATAGGTCTGATGTTGACTCTGGAAATGCACTATAACGATTTGATATGATCTTTACTAAAGTCAACGGTGTCCTCATGTTATCGGTCTATTTATTTTAAGGGAAAATTATTAAAAACAGAAACAAAACCTGATATATTTTGTATTTCTTTAAATTAAAAGCTTTACAAAAGAATACAAAGTGCGATTTTTGCTGTTGAAAGTAAATAATAGTCCTTTATGTTTATTAATTTTCAATGGCATTTCGTGAGTCACCTCTTCCATTATCTTCTATGCTGTCGTTGACTGACATTTTATTCCCTGCCCCCCCCCCCCCTTTTTTTTATATTTTTTTTTTATTTTTTTTTTTTATTTTTTTTTTGTAATTCATGGATCATAAAGTTAGAGTATATATTTGTTAAGTTTTCCCCTTTAACTCTTCAGCTTTCTACAAATTTCAAGGAAGCGGATTTGTTTTTTGTACTCGTAGAGGGAATTACTCAGTTAAATTTAATAAATTGGTAAGAGGGTTTACCTTTGAGAGAATTTAGCGTAATCAAATAATATATACTTTTTAAAGTGGAAATGTTTCAGCTCCAATGCTTTGGACAATTTTTTTAATAAAAAATATTTATTTAACTTGTTGATGTAATTGATATATTTTGCTAATAATAGATTTCCGCAACTGTAGTTCGTTGAAGGTACTCTCCTTCACTTTAAGTCAAAAAGACTAAGAAATGGTTGCGTGAAATCTTGTTGAAAATACTCCTTTTGTCAATAAAAAGATAAATAATGTATAGTATATACTGTCTTGTCACTGATATTAGATTTATGTTTGGTTGTGTATTCAAACTTTTTAAATTGTGAAATAAAAAAAACAGGTATGTACTGAGAGAGTACTGGGATGTTGAGTATTATATCTTCCACGATCTAATCATATTCATATAATAATGTCATATTCTAGTCATAGTATGACTATGAATACGAGTCATAGTCATAGTAATAGTAACTCATAGTCATAATCAATGTTGAAACTTGAATCACAATGATTGATAAATTATCAATAAATGCACCGATCATTTCTGGCTCCTTTTAAATATTTTTATGTAGAGGGTATTTGCATCTTTCTAACAGTTACAGACTAAAGTACTCAAGTGTAAAGTTAAAAATTAAGGTACCAAAATTAAAACTTAACAAAAGTTAAAAGTTAAAGCTCTGAGACTGAGTACTCTGACTCTGACTAAAAATAAACCTCAGTGAAAAACAACGTTCTTTCACTTTCACAAATGCACTGTACTAATAATATATTATGAATGAGATCACAGACTAAATGATACATAAAATAATTATAAACATACTCATTATAATTAATTGTATAAGACAATTTTGTAAAAAAAATCTCGACAACATCTGGCTACGTCACATTCACATATACTAAAATTATTATCAACAACGCACCTTGCTGAGAACTGACTAATGTTGGTGAGTAATGGGCTTTCTCCAACAATGATATTTATCCATTGGATGCCATACAATATTATTTTAAATCACATAATATAAACTTATTTTTTTTTATATAATAATAATAATATTTTAATTGAACCCTGTACTTTGACTTTAGATACTTTTGACTGACATAGTTTGTCGAAAGTATCTAAATCTTAAGTATAGGCATAGGGTTTAATTAAAATTAAAATAGTGCAAACTTGGCTGCCCCCAATAAGGACAGATGATGGCCGGCCTGGTGCTGTAGGCACTGTAGGCTTAATGTACACTTGACAACTTGAAGGTCAATTTATCGACGCATTAAGGCAGTCAGAAGAATTTTTGAACACCTGTGTATTCAACCTTGATCAAAAGTCCTAAAAAGTATTGAAATCAGACAATGTGATTTCATAAATTTACCTATTATTTTTAGGGCTTTTATTATTCAAATACCATCTGTCTATATCAAAACAACAAACATTCAACAACTTTACTAGAACTAAAAATTAACTTACGGATTCTTTGTAATTTATTACCACATTTAATGACTAAATTATAATAGTAATACATTGAGCCATTCCTTCATTGTAGGAACTGGTGGCTGTAGGTGTTTCTTTTTTGTTCAAACTAAAACATCCAGATGACAGCAAGTAATCACTAATTCATTAATTTATTTCAAATTCTTTAAAGAATAATTAGAAAAACAATATTTATTTATGAAGGCCCATGTCTACTAGTATTACTAGTTTGAAAATAATTGTTAAAATCATATTTTAGCGTCCTAAATTGATGGCTATTGACAAATGTTCATATAAAAAAACATGGAAAACACACACAAGTTTCTAGGTCTATAAATGTAACACACTTGGTACCCCCATCCCCCTGCACCACTCTCACATTACAACAATTCATGCATTACTTGATTACTCACAACTCCAAGTAAAACTGAAGGGAGGAGAAGGATTTCAAGGGCATTGAATGCTCATAAGCCAAAGTGGAGACAGGGGCTGGGAAGGGCATTCCCCCCCACCCCCTTAAAAAAAAAAAGTGTGTAGATTTCAAACATACTTTGGCACATACCTAAATTTAGTTTTGCAATGTATGGCGTCTTTCCGTCTACAAGAGACGATAGATTTATCTTCTCTGATTGCAGCTCTTGGTGTGACTAGTGAGACCGATCCTCGAGTGGCAGTCTCTTTTGCAAGTCCCACATATGAATGCGGTGGAGCAGTGTTTTGCAATAATCTGCACTTAATCAATGAGCATCAGAGAAATGATATGAATGTATCTTTATTGTTACTGAATAGTAATGGTCTTTTATATAATAATAATAGTTATTTAAATTTTTATAGAACTATTAAAACAATTAATTTACTTAACTTAAATGAATTTATTTTGAAAAGTGCCTATGCAATGTACCATCATTTACAACACAAAAAATTATTTATTATATATACTGCTTCCCGGGGTGTGTCGAATGAGTTGTGGTGCTTCTTTTTATTAGGATAATTTTAAGGGCAGAATTTGTCAATTCTGACTTTAAAAAAAAAATTAATTGCAAACATTGAAGGGGTATTTGGTTCCATGTTTAATTAAGTTTTCTTTATTATTGTCATTGTACTACATGTTCTATCAGTTAGCCCACTAGGCTCAAGAGCCCCATGCCCTGGCGAACTACAATCACAATGTATGGACAATGAGAAGACAGCTATGAGTCCCCTTGTTGGCTGAGCCCAGTGCTTCATACTACAATCACAATAAACAATGATTAGACAGCTATAGTCACTGCCTCATACTACAATCGTAATCTATGGAAAATGAATAGACCGCTATATGTACTTATGTTGACTGTACCCAGAGCCTCAAACGTCTTATCCAACCATGCATCATAACAAAGAAAAATGAGAGTGCAAGCACATGGTATTGTTCAAAGTCATAATCGCATTGGTGGATAGACTATAAGACCCAATCAAACCATATCTTTTGGGTAAAAGATCCCAAGGGATGGCATAAAATCAAATCATTGAAATTATTATGAAAATAGTAAAGAGATTTATTGAACTAAGACTAATAAAAAAACTTTATTTACAATTATAAACCAAAAAAATCACAATGAGTGCAGTTAAAGTTAATTTCATAAAATGGCTACTTCTCGAGGGTCCTAACTTATAGAAGTTGTATTTCTCATTTTTTGTTTTTTAGATCATAATATTTTATAACTGAAGTTTTTGGGGCCCAGGAAAGCTTAAGCTTGAGCCAACTATTTATTTTTTATGTTTGGCCTAAATTATTCCAACTGTCGCATAAAGTTTGTTATTTTAATGCCATCCCGCGTCTATCAATTTCCACCTTTTGATCGATATTGCTCTAGTTAATGGCTTGTTTTTTTCTTCCTACTTCACCCTTTTTATTCCACTTTACATATCCATTTAATTCGGTCAGAATAAAAGACTGAACATAAATACATTGAATTTATAGTTCCACTATCTCATAATAATGAGTGGTAATTTATGTGCAAAAATCTTTTTAATCCTTAAAATCCACTTATTTTCATTGCACTTGGCTGAAAATTCCGCCCAACACTGTATATATACATGGCTTTCAGTTCTACTGAATGTATAGGAGCTTTAGATAAAAAGGATATTAATAATTAAAACCTTCTAGATCCTAGAATTTTGATAATAATAATTATTTTTGACTCTCTAGTTCATGATGTTCATAGCTTTCTTGTCCATAGGCCATAGATATTACTGATCTCATTGTTATCTTTTAATTCTTCTTTACCATAGAATAATCTTCAAAAGTACTCAGCCATCTAGAGAGAAACAACATGATGCTGAGAAATCAAATACAGAAAATTGAGGCCCATATGGGATGGCATCCTTGGATGGATTGGCTCAGCTAGCAAGAAATATCCCGTATTTATTAAACAAATATATTTATCAATTATTTTTCTTACGTTTTCCTGAAACAAAAAAAGTTCCAATAACACATGACAACACATAAAACCTTCACATTACGTATTCGTAATGCATTTTTATTTAATATTTATTACATAATTTTTAATATTATATTTTATAATGCACAATAAGTTTGATGTTGGTCAATGAATGTTTTCATAAAATATTTTATTTACCGTCTTGAAAAAATAACACATCGACACAAACATCCAAAGCCCATAGTCAGCATGAATCTTAAAATAGCTAATTTTATTTCACCAAGTTTGTTTTGTGTCAGGCTGTTGTCAGACTGTTGATATCTCTCAGCAAAACTGTTAAGGACTTGATCACTTCATATTCAATGACCCCAGTGTACGGCCCTCACAATACTTGGTTTATCTGGCAGGTCCAAGACAAGACTAAACTTTCACTGGAGAGATTCAAGATGGCGGAGAGCGGCTCCCTTGTGTTAGAATATGAACAGCAAGGACAGTGGTATGAGATATTAATTGATGAGATAGCCAATCAGGCGGTCTAGGCGTTGTTGGCTCACAAGGTAGCTATCGTAAAAATGGTGGTTTCTTTACCTTATATGTAGCTCTACCTGTCGGTTTAATGCATTTAATAAAATATTTGATCTTTTTATTGCTTATAATATCATTCTACTATTGTTAATTAAATATTATTGAAATTTTATTTCCTTTTAAATTGTTTTCTAGGTTCAACTATAGAATAAACTAATCTTTCACAGCCATCTAAATGGGATGACCCAACACCAGCCACCAATGATGTGATCAGAGAATGGATCAATCTGCATCAACCCTTGATAGCTACAACAACAGATCAACCAGCACCAATCACTATTATCAAGAGATAAACCAACTCACTAACTGCTGTTGAGTCCCATTTTTTATTAAATTTTTTGAATAACTTTCAGGGTTCAAAGTTGAAGTGAATATAAATCTTTATTTAAAATAAATTATTTACCCTTTAAAAAAAAAAAAAAATTCCAAGTGTAAAAATAAAACTTAGAAAGTTACACATTAATCAGGGTCCTCACACAGTCGGGAAAACGGGAAATAGTCGGGATTTCCTTCAATTTTTTTCCCGGTCTTGAAAACCGGGAAATTTAGCATTCTAGTAAGGAAATTTTCAGGATAGTCGGGAATTTTTTAATTCACCATTTTAAACAAATAAATAAATATGTGAATCGCTTCAATTATGCCTCCATGGACATTTATCGACTGCATTTTACGGTATTAGTTTCGATTTATCTGCGCATGCGTTGAAATCGTTCTTCCGATGCCGATCTTATTTAAATTAATTAAGGGCTACCACACCTTGGGAAATTTCCCAAGATCTTGGGAATTACAGACCCCCAATATAAAAAAAAGTGGAATAATTTTGAAAATCAGGCAAAACCTTGGGATATTATTAATAGGAGGAAGATTTTTTTACACATTTCGAAAAACTCGAACAACATATGTGATAAAAATTAAAGTGAAAATAAAACAAAATAATTTTTAAAGAAATAAAGAAAAAAAACTATTGTTTTAATTCTTTTCTGGTTTTAAGTTTTAAAACCACTAATAAATAAATAAGAAATCTTTTGAAATTAAAGTTAATGTTGTGAAGTATTAAAAAGTTATTAATTAATTCAATTTTCTCTGTTTTTTACTTTGAAGATTTACAAATTACATCCAGGTGTTGAATGTTTATCAATTTGACCTTGTACAACCATATGCATTGAACATTTTCAACAATCAATAAACTGATAATAACTCTTGAAATATCAAAGGAAATCAATATAGGCTATTAATATTATAGAATTTGTTGGGGGGGGGGGGCGGTAGGCTCGGAAATTTTATCATTAGGCATTAGGCTATTAAATTTTTAATGAAAAAAGCTTGAAAATCTGTCGCAATAATGTCGATAAAGCCACATTTTATATAGTCAGGAATTTTCATTTTTCAGTTGGGAAAAAGTAAGGAATTTAGTTTTGAAAAAAATGTGAGAACCCTGATTAATGTTCTAACTTAAAATGTATCGTGTAGGCTACAATCTAAGATTGCTTACCCTGTAACTTTTGCTGTGCTGCTTATAGTAGTCCATAATAGTCAAATAAATAATCAAAATTAAGTTAAAGTCAGGCTAAAATAATGTAACTGTAATTACTTTCCCTGATCTAAAATATAATTATTTTTTTTTAAAAACCTGCAGAATGTCTATATCAGAAAGACCAAAAACATGATCATTGGAGGAACACGTTGGAGTCTGAGTGACTCAGTACATCTAAGAGTCAACATTAGGAGCTCAATGAAACCAAATAATTTGCTTTCATTTCATTTGACAGTGATACATAAATATGTGATTATTACAGTTGTTCAGTGGTTCTCAACCTGAGGGTAAGGGGTTGTGTAATAAAGTTTTTAAAAAAAAATTAATCTTTATCCTATATGTAACAAATTTTATTTTAAATTGAAAAAATGAATGTGGGCTGAAACAACTTTGCAAATGATATCAAGGGGTTGCTGTGATAAAAAGGATGAGAACCCTCACACAAATTGATGTATGAAATGGTGAGGAATGTTCTTAAAATTGTAATCCTCATTAGCATATCACATCACTTTTCATTACTGCAGAGCAAGTACAGTATGCAATCTATTCAATATATCCCCTCTGCTAGTCAGATAAGATGGCTTTTAATGACTAGAAAGGCAATCTTTTATTTGTTTATAAGGATTGATACTTGTTTCCACTAACTGCCTCTTAAGAATCTTTATACAGGTCAGTTTTATGTTTCACAGTTACCTCTTTTTTCTATTGTACCATCTATTTTAGGGTCTTCCATAGTTTTGTGTTCCTTGTTCTGTCCATCCTAGGGCTGTCCTGGGAAGTGAGCATGGTGATATGCTACGGATATATTCAAACTGTATCCAGTAGTTACCTGCTTTTAATGCATGTGTTTTTGTCCACACTGGTTGTTACCAGGGCCGAATTTACAAATTTAGGGGCCCTAGGCCAAAAAAAATTGGAGGCCCCAATTTGAAAAAAAAA
This sequence comes from Omphiscola glabra, assembly GCA_964017045.1. NCBI lineage: Eukaryota > Metazoa > Mollusca > Gastropoda > Lymnaeidae > Omphiscola > Omphiscola glabra. Next base: position 5,290,658 of record OZ024799.1, read on the forward strand.
ATTATTGCTAAGTTTTTTTTAATTCCAAAATATATATTTTTTATATACTGCTCCCAATTTTGGGGCCCCTTACTTCGCGGGACCCCTAGGCCATGGCATAGTCGGCATATCTGTAAATCCGACCTTGGTTGTTACTATTGATTAGCATTTCATTTCTTAATTGCCATGTGTTTTGTCAGATTATTGTATGGGAGCTTTACAGGCCAGAGGCCTGGATCAATTCTAGCTCTTTCAGCATAGAGGATGATCAAGACATAGGAATTTATTTTTTTTAAAGATTTTTGCCACGGCTTGGAAGGATTGATCTTTTACATGGATGAGTGAACCTCTCAAAAATCTGATTGGCTTGACTCACCTTTACTTTTATGGTCACAATCATAACCTGTTCTGAGCTTACTTCCTAGGTACTTACACTCTTGTAACATTTTGGAGCGGCTGTTTTTCAGTGATTGTGCTCTCCACTTTTTTTTTTTTCTCACATCCTGTGTTTTCCTGGTTTTGATCTTAGGCTGTGTATTAGTTGTTGTAGCCAGTCCACATGCATGGTCATAAAAAAACACACACTCTACTGTTTTTTTTTAAAAATTAAATATTAAATAAAATAAAAAGTTACAAAACAAACATGCCGAAAGTCAGATTTAAAATAAATTACTTTTCATGAATTGCCAACATGGGATTAGGTGTGTGGATGGACACTTGCTTGGTGTTGTCCACTTGCCTTGTGTTATCCACTTGCATTGTGATGTCCACTTGCCTTGTGGTATCCACTTGCCTTGTGTTGTCCACTTGCTTTGTGTTGTCCACTTGCTTTGTGTTGTCCACTTGCTTTGTGTTGTCCACTTGCCTTGCGTTGTTCACTTTGACATTTTCATTCACAGGAATCTGTACATATTTTTTACTTTCTCTTAACACACCTGGTTCAGAATTTAACACTCCTTTGGTTTACATGAAAAATAAAATGGTTGAATGTTTTTATTCATACAAATATAATTGAAATGACAATTGTAAAAATATTTTTCATAGTTTTCTTTTATTTGTTCATTCATTCAGGCAAAAGTGGAGAAATTTTATTAAAAAAATAATTTTTTTATCTATGATGTTACATGGTTAGAAAAATAGTTTTTATAATATTTTAATTATATATGCACAAAAGTAAATAGTTTATATGAGATTATTATATCTTTATATGTGTAGAAAAATTAGTTTTAATATTACAAGAGCAGAAAAAAAATAGTTTATATGATCTTATAATGTTATATGTTTATATGTGCATAATAGTTTTTTATGATTTTACATTACCAGTACAGAAAAAAGAAAAAAAATGAATACAGTGTGAACCCCCTACTTTTCTCTTTAAATTCAATAAAAGTATGTACTGCATTTATACATTTCTAAGCAGAAAGAAATGTTAAAATATGTATATTTGAATTTTTAAATTTTATTTTTGTATTATGGTATGGTAGATAAGTTATTATCTCAGATGCATGTGGCCATTAAGGATTGTAGGTGTGTAACTAGGTGTAGCTGTACAAATATTAGCAATGTACACTTATTTTTTTTGTTTCTTTGTTTTGATTGTAGTTACTAATGGAAGTCCATAGTGCATGCTCATTTTTGCTCACACATATTATCAGTTTATTTCATTGCTGGCTTAGTTACACTCCAATTTCTTTGTGTTGTGTTCACTTTCTCATCTCATCTAGGCTTATTTTATTATAATTGCTTGAATTGTTCCTTTATTTAGTAAATTTGAGGTGTCTTTTTAGTTGACAGCCTCTTTCTTTGGGCAGCTATTGACTGGGACAACCATGATTTTTCGGTGGGCTTTGCATTGGACTTGGGGGTTTGTGTTCAGGGTTGCTGTTTCATGCCATTTGATGAATTTTGTTTTGGAAAGTAATAAAGCTTATTTGAAAAATTTGGGGGCTGAGGATTTGCTTTGTTCATGTCGTGTTTTGTGGGGTGGGTTGCTTCCCTTGGTTCGGCTTGGGTTGTCTCCCTTTTTATCAGAATTATTTGTTTTTGGCTGGGGTTGTCTCCCCTTTGTCATAATGAATTTCTTTTCGCCACCTGTCATGTTGTTCATTCTATGGGGGATCATCTTCCCCATTGTGTCGCAATTTGGTTTTTTTTTTAACGTGTGATGATTTTTGGGCCAGTTTTTTTTTCCCACCTCAGACTGGCCTCCCCGACCTCCATCCCCCAGGATCATTGGGGTTATGTTTAAAAGATTGAAAAATGTAAAAGGTGTATGTAAATTTACATATATAATATTAAATTGGTAATATAACATAAACAAAGGCATATTTATGAGGTATTATATGTATTTTTCGTTTTAAACATGTTTGTGCTCCTTAAATCAGAATACGTTAAATGCATGTGCCTCTTCAATATCTCCAATATATATCCATATAAACTTAATTAAATATATGGTTGTGTTATCTTTCTTTTTCCATGCCTTTTTTATTTCCCCTGGTTTTCATTATCACAAAGTTGCCATGCTGTGATATCCAATGGAGTCATTAATTTAGAACGAAAACTTTTCATGACATGACTTTATTCTTGTTCAACACACCTGAAAAAGCATGTAAGCATTAATAGGTTGAAACGAACATTTACTGGGAACTTTTATTTTGTACATATCCATCGTTACATTTACAACTTTACGAAAATGCCAGCAGGAAAGGCCTTTTTTAAATTCTTACGGTAAAAGGGATGTTGTGGTACATTTAAAAAAAAATTTTTTTTTAATAATCTTACAATTACGGTCTAAGGGAGGTTATCGTGTAAATCTTTTTTAGATAATTAGATTGTAACAGTGACCTCCCATTTTCCTTATTTTTTAGGTTTAACTTTTCTGTGCCGGGTTATTTCCCTTAGACCGTAAAATGTTCATTTGCATCAAATATATTTTTTATCGGTTATCTCGCTTTGATCATATTTTTTTTTAAAAATAATAATTAAATACAAAATTAATTATGATCTTTTAAAACTTTTATTAAAAATCGGGACAATTTTTTACAATAATATCAAAGTTTAGATTCGACAACCTCATATTTTGTATTTAATAAATAAATATTTAAACTTTATATAACAGTAAAAATTAGAGTCTTTTTTTCTAAAACTTTCTCCTTTTATAACAATAATGTAGAGAATTGATTTAAACTTTAGGGCCATTCATTAAAGCACTTTTACAAAAAGTGGTTTGATATTTTTATCAATTGTTCATTGATAGCTAATATTAGTGGCTCAACTGTATTTATTAGTAATATTCCAAAAGTAAACAGTGAGTTTTTGTTAAGGTTTATCTCCCTATCCCTGGTCTCAAACAATATGTTAATTTTTAACAGAGGACTTTGCAGCAGGAATGAGATCCACACACTTCTTTTTGCATTAAAAAAACATGACATATATGCAATAATGCACAAGGTCACCAAAAACATATTATCCAGTGGATTATGTCCTACAATAAAAATGTATAACCACAGACTAAAACCTTCATAATATATTAGTAGAGAACCAGTGCTCAGTACTTTTTTACAGGGTTTGCATGGGATGATAGTATGTATCTCTCTCTCTATATATATTTATTTTTTAATCATATATATATAAAGTACTGTTTGTATATTAACCATCCAATTGTCACTTCTGATTTTTTTTTCTTCTTAATTTAGTATTTAACACCCAACTTTGATTGATTAATAAATGAAAACCTAATGTAAATTATAACAAATAAAACAGTTAATAAAATGAATGTAAGAAGTCCTAGCCTTAATTTTCTATAAGACGGACAAAGTTTTGATTGTTAAAACATCCAACATACCACAAACATTGAGAACAGATTAAATAAAAACAACAAAAACAAATTGATTAGTAGTCTAATTATTTTATTATATCATTCATGTTGATCATTTAATGGAAACATTGGAAAACTCTTTCATAGGTGTATGCAAATTATTCTACATCCCAATAACAACTGATAAAATAAAATTAAAACCTCTCATTCATCTATACATCAAAATTGGCTACCTATCTACATTTATTTAATTTAGGTAACTTTTAAATAACTGCTACGTATTTTAAAATTTTAACTGAGAATTCAAGTATCCTAATGTGAGAAGAAAATTCTTTTTATCAAAATCACTTGTGTTGAAATACAGAAATTAAATGTAAATATGGCATGGTAAACATTGAATATATAAGTGTAAGTATACTAACGCCATAAACAATGTATTGCATTATATTATTTTGTAACTCTTTATGTCTTTAAATTAACTAGAACAATTATTTGCATTTTCTTTTTACACATTCCTGACAACAAATAGATTTGATTTTTCATTTTACTACAAAAAAATTACTGCAAATCAAGGAGTTACTGAACTGGTTGAGTAAAATAAGAAACTGTGGTTATTGATTAAATTGTGTAATATATTATATTTTCAGGCTATTTACTTGATATTTGTGCTTATAAAATAACAAGAAGCAAGATGAGAAAATATTCCACACAGCACAGCAACAGTCTATTGTTAAATTGACATCATGCTGGAATTTTGTAAGATGCTCTCAAACCTAGAAGAAAAAGGGCAAAAGCAGACATGGTTTATTTTAAATATAAGTTAAAATTGTCACCCAAAAATCAATGTTTAGGTATTTAATGTTTTTAGCTTTTTCCAAATAAATGTGTAAAATTAAAAAATGTACATATTGCTTAAAACTTAAGAGAATTAGAATTAATTGAAGCTAACATCAGATTGGTTGTTGATGAGTCATCCATTGGATCTAAAAGTGGTTTGTTGATGGGTCATCTATTATTGTAACTGCCTGTTGTTAATTGTGCCATCCATATTTGAAGGTAGAAATATAATATCTTTTTATAAAATTACATTTGAAGATATAAATAAAAGCTTATAAATACCAGAAAAAAATGATTTTTAAAATTTAAATCTATTGTTTAAATTAAAATAAAAATAAGTTTTAAAAATTTGGTATTATAAAAACTGACCTAACATACATCCTAGTCCATTGTCGAGCCAAGAACCCACTTCAGACACAGATTATCTGCTAACATGTAGCATTCCTTAGATGAAAAAAAATGAAAGGATGCATTTTTAAAAATGTATTTATTGAAAAAAATTTCTATATTTGAAACGTTGCTAAAAGTTTGGTCACTCTATTTGGTGTTCTACCTACCAAATAATAATAAGAAATTATGCTTTTTATTTTGACCCAATAATTTGTTCCCATAAAGTTGTGTTAATGATTTGGCAAATATTTTTTAATTCTAATTTTTTTATTTTACACAAAATATTCATTAAAAAAACCCTCTGAAATCCCATGATCAGAAACATAAAATTTTTACTAAATGAAAATAATAAATTAGCAAATAATTTTAAATAGTTTTGAAATCCTAAGAATCATATTGATAATTTTCTGAACCTCTTTAATTATAGCATTAAAATATATATAGTAAATAATCATTATATTGGGTAAATGTAACCTCGCCACAATATACCGATTAATATCACACTTAACCAAACAAAACTTGGCACACTTCAATAGTTAGTAAATATAAAATCATCCGTACCTCATACAGTGTTTGTTAACTTGACATGATGGTTAACATGAAACATCTAGACAAGATTCCACTTCAAGGCTCATATTCTGTGTTCAAATCTTGACATTGATTTCAATTGCCTTTGGGAAGAAACTGTATCTCTGTAGAGACCACCAAAAAATAATTTATTTATTTACAAAAATAAAGTTAAATGAAGAGAAAGGCTGTTACAGTGCAAAATGTTTTGGCATACCTCTTTATTATTTTTTAAAACCATAGAATTTTCTAAATCCCTTTTATATTGTGGGCAAAATTTTGTGTGCAATGAAGAATAGAAAGAATATTTATTGCATACAAAGCAAACAGGTAAGAAATGCAATACTTTGTAAGGCACTGATACCATCAGTGATAGATGATAGTAACGTTCCCCAAAAACAAATGCCTGAATACCCCTCCCCACACACACACACCTACGAGAATAAGTAAAAGCAAAAATCTAAAATATGCAGTGCATGACAGGGATATTGATTTACCACATATACTTCAAATAGAATAGAGATATATGTTCAATGTGTTATTGTATTATTAAACCAACAGTTACCAGTCGGGAACTGATACTTTTATCATAAACGCGAAGTAAGTAATCTTTGAGTTTGCTCCTTAGGACTTACACTTGGAACTATACACAGATTATGCAGCTGAGGAAAGGCAAGTGTGTCAAGACTAAACACTAAAGTTGAAGCTGTAATGCTGTAAAGGCAAAGTGGCCAAAGCTAAACTCAAAACAATAAAAATGATCAATAAAAGCATCACAAGATGATTGTTTACATTAGTAATCAGCTTGTCTCAAGAGAGAATCATCAGCTTCCAAAATAGCTGTATTTAGTTAAAATAAATTGGAAAAAAAAACACACTTTATTTAGATGACAAACACAACCACTAGGCATTTTAAGCACAAACAGTAAGTTAACACAGTATTATAAAATTAAAATAACAGCTCCTGTGAAATTTAAATATAATAAATTGGCATTTTAATTTACATCTTAATAATTGAATACAAACAGGACTTGTTACAGAAGTCTAAAGTTACTAAAGCAGGGGTCTCAAACTTGTGGGTCATTTGAGGTCTGCAAGACGATATGTTGCGGCCCAATACCTGACAGCAAAATTTAGTGTTAATGGGTCCTTTGCAAAGTACTAATGGACTCAGGCACACCACTCAGTAGTAAGTATACTGATGCCATTGCAAAGCTACAGGAAGAATTTGTTCACAGGTTTGCAGACTTCAAAACAGACAGAGCCACTTTTCACATTTTTTCATGATGTGGCCCAGTGTCAATCAGACTCTACCTCCTGGGGCCCCCGGATAATATGAGTTTGACACCCTTACACTAAGGAGAATGGCAATGATCCACTGGCATATGAAGGGGTGACATTTTCTGTAAACTGTGGAAGTTTTGGAAGAAGCAGCAAAATCTACTTAGTCCAACTATATATACACAATTTAAGGAAAATAATAATAATAATATATTTGTCACTTCAAGAAACTCATCTTAAATTCTATCATCCATTGTTATAGTTTTCTGTAGCTAACAAATTACTGACACTGTTATTTTGATTAGGGAGGGGGGTGTGGTAGATTTTGTGGTTGCATTTGGCTCCTGAGTAAAAGTGTGAAGAGGTGGTCAGAAATTTTATATGCATCGTCTAGAAGGACTAGATCTCATTGGTAACTCTGTGATGTAAAAAAAAAGATACCAGTAACGTAAAAATGTACATTTAAAAAAAAAAAAATTTTATTCTAAATTAATACTTACTAATATTTTCTAAGTGATTATAGTAACAGAATGTTTTACTTTGAAATTTTTCAAATTTATTTTGAAAAAAAATAATTTTGACTTTTTGAGGCAATATTTCCTTGAATGAAATGTTGTCTACAAATAGCCACAACATTTTTTTTAATGAGTCCACTATTATGAAATTGGAATGTGTTGTAGTATTAAATATATATGCTAATAAAATAAACATTGCATTGCAAGATTTGGAAAACAATTTTTTCCTTCTTTGTAAAGCAGTGATGTTATGTTCTCAAATTAAAAAAAAATTCTTGCCCAAAAATAATAAATCAATTTTAGCAAATACATTTTGAACAAACATCTGAAATCAATTAAAAAGCATTCAACAGCCTATAAAATCATATATAATAATAATATGTGGCTACAAAATTACAGCCATGAGTCATGAGTCACTTTGAATAATAAGTTGTATTAAAGGTTAAAAAAAAACAATAACTTAGCTTACATGAGAAAGATAATATCAAATTTCAAAGCACAGATCATTATATAAAATAATAATTTTTACAAAAATTGTCCTTAGCAAAATAAAAAATAGCAATTCTTTTTCTAGAAAAACTATTTTACAAACATTAGCTCATTAGGTAATCAGTGTAGTAACAGTATATATTAACGTTATGTTGATAAGTAATAGCATTATTTTAAGGGATATTTAGGCCAAGATATATTAGTTACCAATACAAATGAAAAGTATTTCTGAGAAGAACGAAAAAAAAATTAGATAATTTGAATATGCTTGGTTTGATAGGAATACATTTTTACATGATTCTTTCTTAATCACCTATAAAAAAAAAAGTTCCCATTTTTTAAAAAAAATAGTGAAAAACCACAATGAATTGATTTAGAATCCATTAACAAGTACCGGTTAATTATATTTACATTTTTTCAAAATAATTAATTTATTATTAGTAAATTTATAGTTTTTTGTTACATATTGAAAGCGTTCATAAACACAGCATCTAAATTTGAGACAATTGTTAAGATTTAACTTAACCACACATTATAAAATTGAATAGATTTTTTTAGTGCACTTTATGACAATGGTAACCGAGAATGGAAATTTGCTTCAGAATTTTTGTAAAGGCTTTGTTCAAATGTACTAAGACAGCACATATCATTGGAAATAAAAGCCAGTATAATAGCTCAGTAAACAATCGCTTTATTAAGAATAAGTGTATCTTGATAAGACATGGCATATTTAGTGGATATTTAGACCAAGAAATGTCAGTTACTAATACAAAGAAAAAAAATTCTTAGGAGAAATAAAATAATTTGAAATTTGCTTTGGAATAAATTTTTCAGAATGAAATATTATTCTTTGTGAAAGGGGATTTTCAGACCGTCCATTTCATTTAAAATTGAAGCCTTTATAATACGAAAGATTCAAGTTTAAAACAAAAAACACTTTTGAAATAAAGTATAAAGTCAGACAAAAATGTTTTAAAAATCCACAAACTTTGTCCAAACAAAATAAAATAGGGCAGATAATATCCATTTTCAAAGCATTATCCATGTTATTACAAATACAATAAAAATAATCGGCGACCGGCCCTGGCTGAGCCTGGGGTGTTTGCATAGTAAATTGTAATATCAATATTCCAATAAGAGTAAAGAGTATTGGTAGCATTTTTTTACTCAAATAAGCCTCTCCTTTCATGGTGCATATTTTGCTGGATAATATATGAAGTGAAGGAGTGTTATATATTGATATGGTAACAATATTTCGTTGATCCGTGTTATTTATTATTTGAAGTCAATAGAGTTGAGTTAGGCATTATAACAACTGTCACATTATCTTTTAAAAACTTTGATAAACACCTGATGTTGACCTAGTGTTAGTCATTTTAAAGTATTTTTAATTACGGTAGCAAGAAAATTGTTAGGCATAAAAATTAAGCAAAATGGTAACAGCTGATAACATTTTTGAAAATTCAAAAATGAAAAATATAAAGCACTCTTTAATTGTTTGACGGTTACATTTATCACATTATGAAAAAGGTCACCTTAAGCATTAATACAGATATCAAGTTGGAAATTTCAACAACATAAGGTAGTTGTTTTTTTTAAAATATCCATTTTGTTCGAGTCATAGAGAGATGATTAAAATTTTACTCAAATAAAACCTGTGTAACGACCATTTAATAAATAAATAACTTTTAATGGAAGAAAAATTATAATGATTATTCTTGTACTAATTTAATGAGGAAACCAGAAATGTTTAAGGTGAATGCATCAATTTCCAATTTATAATAAAATAAAACATGCTACAACATACTTATTTTTTTTTTAACATTAGGACATGGAAAAAAATGATCAAGGGATAGGTCACAGGTCATAAAAGTAAATACTGAAAACCAGTCTCAATATTTTTTTTTTTAAATGAAAGATGTAGTTTATTTTCAAAAGAGCTTTAAAATAACCATATATTAAACTTAAAGCAAATAACAATAGTTTCTTAAAATGTTCAACACCAGAAGAAGGGACATAGTGACTATTTCTAATAATAGTCTAATAATATAGTACCATAGTTATTTTTGAAATAACATAAATGATATGCAAAGCAAAATGCATAAACTCATTTCATGCATAATAAAAAAATTATTATTATTTTTTTAAAAAATAAAATCATTTTTATTATAATTTATTTCAAAATTTAAACAAAAATCAATAATTTATCTCATTAAATATTCAGTTAAAATAATGAACTTAATTTATATAAAGATTATTCTTTTTCATTAAAAATTTTAATGCTTTACAATAAAAGATGTAGACCTTTACAATTACTATTGAATAATGGAAGCATGAAGCTGAGAAGTATATTATTCTTTTTCTAAAATTACCACATAAAAAAATTATACATGTCAATAAGGGTGATGTTAAATTGCTAAATAAATTTTTAGACATTCAAGGCTTGATAATGATGTATGTTAAAGAAAATGAGTAGTAATATGTTTAATTAAACATTGATGGTCAAGATCTGTCACACATAATTTTTTTTAATGTGCGGCCTATGACACTGTCAACCATGAAACCCTTTACAAAACCCTTGAAAATTACTTTGGCATTTCTGGTTCAGTTTTGGCTTGGTTTAGGTCTTACCTCTCCAATAGAATGCAGGCGGTAGCTGTCGATGGCTGTCTCTCCGTCCGGCAGTGCTGACTTGGTGTATAGAGTGCCACAGGGGTCTGTTTTAGGCCCGGTTCTATTAACAATGTATACCAGGCCACTGCTACTTTTGCTAGAGAGGCGTGCTGAGGAGAGCTGGTCATTCACTTATACATTCATACCCATCCCTCTCTTGTCGATTCCGCTGGATGACACTCAGCAAGTTGAAAATTAACGATGACAAAACGGAAGCACTTCTTATTCACGATCACAAATCATCCTCTCACTCAGCTCTCCCCACCTCATTTCAAGTAGGTAACTCAGACATACAGTTTACATCCTCCACTAGGAATCTTGGTTATTTTCTGTCTAACAATATGTCTCTCGATAATCATATATCCCACAATTGTCGCTCTGCATACACGGCTATCCGTCAGATCAGCTCCATCCGCCACTACCTCACCATTAGTGCAACAAAAACTCTAGTCTATGCTCTTGTTCTCTCTTGTCTTGACTATTACAACTCTCTTCTGTCATGTTTACCAAAACACTTCTTAGAAAAACTACAAAAGGTTCAAAACTCAGCTGCTAGGCTAGTTTTAAAGGCAAAAAAACATGATCACGTCACACCACTACTTCATTCACTTCATTGGCTCCCTGTACAAGCACGGATTGACTATATAATCTCTGTTCTCTGCCACAACTTTTTCTCATATTCCTGCCCTTCCTATCTAACCGAAGTTCTCTCTGTCTATTCACACCTTCGACAGCTTCGCTCCTCCATGGACGGGCATATTCTTTCTGTCCCCAAGACTCGCACAAAAACATACGGTGAAAGATCTTTCTCTTACTGTGCCCCCAAACAATGGAATTCTCTTCCACTACACATCCGCAATATATCAACCATCACAGCCTTCAAAACTGCACTCAAAACACATCTCTTTAAACTCTACTACCCCGACTGATTCCCCAAATCTAACAGATAAACGATGCTGCTGACCGCTGTCCATGGCTTGTCATGTAAAAGTTCTGGGGTGGATGGGGTGAATCTGCATTAGTTTTTGTTTTGTTTTGATACAGCTGTTCTTTATTACATAAATGTATTTTTTTTATTGTCACGATTATGTCTCTGTTTCTAATATTTTTATGTACAGCACGGTGAGCCCAGGCCTAGGCTGGGGTACCGCGCTATATAAGACAACTAATAATAATAATAATAATACATACCTCTGAATGAACTTTGAAGAAGATGAAGCTTTCATTTCATGTTAAATATTGACAATGTAATATGAGGTAAAAAGACATACTAGTGACTCAATTATTTTAGCAGTCTCTGACCTCATAATAATTTTTTGATCCACTGCCTTCATCCAGCTTTCCAATGTGAACACTTCTTCCCTTGGAATGTTAAAGTTTACAACCCAAATATAAAAGAAGCGAAACAAAAAGCAAGAATAAGATTACATTGTAAATAAATCAGTTAATTGTCCCAGGTGGAAACTTGATATATCCTTGTATAAATAATACTTTATTTTTTTTTTGTCTGCTCCAAAATAGGTATCAATAAATTACTTTAAGTAAAAATGTTAAATTATCAAGGCCAATTATAATTAAATAAATTAAATAATTAAAAAAAAACATTATTTACCATTAAGATCGACCTGGGCATTTCAGGGAGGCCACTGTTTTCATTGTCTTTTTCAGTTAATGTTGACTACAAAAAAGACAAAATTATAATAGAAAGTAAATGAATTTTTAAAAAAAAAATCAAGTTAACAAATAGTTTGTAATCAAGTATCAATAAAAAAAATGTAAAAAGTAGCAACCATTTTCAATAACATAAGTAAAAATATACATACAATTTGATGAGTGTTGAAGTTGATTTATGATTTTTTAAAGTTCAGACTTACTTTTTAAGAATAAAAATAGTTTCATCTTCTTCCTTAAAATATGACTGCAAAGGTGAAATTACTTGCAGCAACTTTAAATCTGTTGTCTGGAAAGCCTACTGTTTTGTTTGATGATTTTTACTCTTTTCAGGAATAAGAATGGCCATCTTATTTTGATTTGGTCAACTGGAAATCCAGAAAGTATGGGATTTCTCTGTAATTTGTATGTTGGCTGCATTGCTACTTCTATCCATGGAACTTCTAAACCATTTGGGCCATATGTGTGATAGTGATCAATCATGAAACTCTGTGTTCTTTGAATATAATCATCATCATCATCAGTGGCGCTATAGCCCATGTAGGGCCCTGGCCTGCTCCACCCCATCTTTTCCACCTCCATGCACGAAACCCCAACTGGTGTAAATTCTTCTCTACATTGTCGATCCATCTCAGCCTTGGGCGACCGGTGAGTCGTATGCCCCTAGGTTTCTGCCTGTATATCACTTTTGCCGTTTGAATATAATCCATAGAAATATTATCAGGAAGACAAGCCTGCAAGTTACTGCATCCTGCATTTTGAGTAGATGTTTCATTTGTAAATTTCATTTCCTGTGGCCTTATTTCTATGGACATTTTCGATTCTGTTTTTCAATTGGATTCCCAGTGGGAAAAAAAACCCACATCTTATAGGACTCCCCCATTGCAGATCTTTTAAGCAGTCAGGGTACAGTCTGACAATATTCCTGGCCACTGCCATACAGTCTTTTTCTTATAGTTATAGGAGTAGAAGAATGGGTTTACATGTTATTAGCAACTTATCTGACAAAGTCTCTTCTTTCCTCTGGATTTAGTCCTTGTCTTAGACCAATTTTGTTTTCTTAAATTTGGGCACAATTGATCCAGTTTCAATATACAATTTTCTGACCATGGCTCATCAGAAAAATTTGGCATATTGCACTGATTCTGAGATTCACAGTTGGAGACTGAATCCACCCCAGTATGAACACCAATCTCCTTCAGGGTATGAGATGGTACAGCTGTAATGGGAGTTACCGCTGTAGTGGGTGTTACAGCTGTAGATAAAGAATAGTATAAGTAGTTGAAAATAAATTTTAAAATGCATGATTTTTATGAGCTAATCTTTTAAGACAAATTCACACTAATACATGAATAATTAGAGATACAGACATAATTACAAATTGTAGTGCCCACCATATAAATCAATATAAAAGATACTAAGTTTGAATGCATCTCAAACGAAAGTATATACTATTTAATTAAATGCAAACCAGTTATACCCAGGATGAAAGCAGCTTTCTGGACTGCACTGTTTTTTAAGATTGTGCTAAGGTCAGAGTCTTTGATGTATTGTAGATCTTCACTTTTCGCTAGACCAAATTCTTCTTAACACTCTTTAAGCTTGGTCAGTAGCTCATCTGATTGAGGGAAGGAGCTCCTTCACTTAAATAATAATGGAATCCATTTGACAAATCTAGTATTGCATATAATATAAATCTAAATATATGTTTTGTTGTACAATTCAGATCCTTTTAATAACAATAAATACATTTTAAGAAAATGAAATTATAATTAAAATTATCCATTCTCTAATTAAAATTAACCATTTTATAAAATTGCCTATCTGTGGTAAGACACACAGCTTGAACAGCACTTACATATTTATATATTTAAATTGGATATTAAATGGTCAAGAGAATAATAATGTTGTAATTACAGTTGATTATCAAGGAATCATTTTTTAACACAATGAAGTAATAATAAAACCTGATGAAATCAATGCTAAGCAAAAACTGTGGTTAAATTGATTATAAATAGAAAATCTCCAAGAGAAAATAATGGAAATAAATAAATATAATCTTTTTTACCATTGATAAATGCTGTGCATGGACTGTGGTAAAATGTTATGAAAAAACAATCTCCAATGGAAGTGGATAATAATCCAGCAAATTTCCCTTTTTATAACAAACTGTGTGCAGTTGCTCCACACTGAAAAGTATTTAAAAAGGCCAAGCTCATTCATGATTTGTGCATCACATTTCTCTAATACGAAATAACCGGTGTTCTCTCTAAAAATAATAATTTCAATTTTCCAAAAATTAGATTTGCCACCATCTTCACTTAAAAAAGCAATCATGTTCCTTTTACAAGTTGTCCCCTTGTAAGTCAATGAATAGGTTGCATGTGTACTTGCTGAAGTAAATTGCAAATTTTCAACACATTTCTGAATGTTAGTGCTATAACAAGCAGAAGCAAATTTACATTTTTTTCTCAGCTTGACGTGTGGCAGGAAAAAGTGATGCAGTAGCATAATAAGCTTGAAGAAGTTGATGTCTGATAGCAAGTGTTAACTTAAAATTTTTTAAATTGAGACATTTCCAGTGCTTAAAATAAGAATGCTTGGATTTTAATCTCAATGTCCAAACTCGAATTAAAGAACCAAAATGAAGAATGAGCGTGGGGTATTGAAGGAGGTAATGATGCTTTGGTTTTAAAATTTCATTGGGAAACATTTGAATTCTCTGATCAATGTAATCTTTAATAATTACTTTTAAGTACCCAATTTGATCAGCTGAAATTTTTTTGGTGCAGTTATGAGATCAATTAGTAGTCTACGCTGTATTCGTAATTGCCAGACCCTGTCATCTCCAAAGTCAGGAATTTGTTTGCCAATAGAAAATGGCGTAATCGTAAAAGACACCTATTCTTTGCTGCGCTCCTTCCAAGTTTCTGCCCGTTTATTTCCCTCTGCAAGGTTTATTCCTAGTATCACTACAAGTATATTTGAATGAGCTGATTGACTTCTTAAAATCTTCATATATAAACAACTCTTCCACTTTTACAAAGTATTGTATAAAAATATATAGATGTGTGGAAATCATTCCTTCAAATAAATTGTGACCAAGTCATGGAGGTAGTCCTGGATTACATACATGAAAATTGTATATCTTATTGAAGGCAGAATTGAATTTCACTGCACGACACATATCAGTATCAGCATGCTCTTCTAAGATTTTTTGGGCATATATGACTATGTTAAATGATGTAGGAGCTCTTACATAAGACTTTATCAGAGAAATTAATTGAAATGTCTGTCTGGTAATGAGACAATACCTACCTCAATAATTGAAGCTACTGAAATTTTCAGTGAAGCCACCAATACCATGTGAACCTAAATTAACTCCCAGTATAACCACTTCTGTACCCTTAACTAATGCTCCATTGATCTCTATTCCATGGTCAACAATATCATTCATGTCATTTATCAATTTTGAAAACAAAGCATCATGACCAAACTGATAAGTCATCTTCTTTACAAAGATATACAAGTTGCATTTGGTTGATATCTGATCTCAAATAGTGGGGAGGATTACCCACAGTCATATAAACTTAAAGTTATTTGTGTTTTTTTTTTCTAGCTGATCCCAACAGGTTTACAACATCTAAAGAATCTTGGGCTGATGTTAATATGTTTATCCGTGATGTCATTTGTGTGGATTCACTCCCCTTATGTTTTTTATTAGAGTTACATTTTCCTTAAATTATGATGGCATGTTTTTTTAATTAAATTTTTATTGGTTGATTAAATATAATGATAAAATTTGATTGGTTGGCTGATTTAGTATTTTATGTCGTCTGCCATTTCATAAGATTATTTTAGAGGATGACCACACGTGTTTTATTCGTGTTTCATTAATTTTTGGATATTCTTTTCGTTGGAACCTGAAATAAAGTGTGTAAAAGTGTATTCCATGAAAATGTAAGTTGGGTTTTCATTACTTCTTTATTTTATAATTAATTTTGGCCACTTTTCTTTGTTTTTTTTAAATTTTCCTACTTTTCAGGGTCAAAACCCAGCGCCACGTTAGGCTAAGGCGAGAGTGTCAAAACGCTGGTTCCGATAGGGTCAAAACCCTGTTAGGGAGAGGGTCAAAACCCTGTTAGGGAGAGGGTCAAAACCCTGTTAGGGAGAGGGTCAAAACTCTGTTAGGGAGAGGGTCAAAACCCTGTTAGGGAGAGGGTCAAAACCCTGTTAGGGAGAGGGTCAAAACCCTGTTAGGGAGAGGGTCAAAACCCTGTTAGGGAGAGGGTCAAAACCCTGATAGGGAGAGGGTCAAAACTCTGTTAGGGAGAGGGTCAAAACCCTGTTAGGGAGAGGGTCAAAACCCTGTTAGGGAGAGGGTCAAAACCCTGTTAGGGAGGAATTTAGGGTTCAGGTTAGGGTGAGGGATAGATTTAGATCATTTTTTCATTTTTAAAAACTTTTTATTCGTAATTTTAGCAAAAAACATGAGTTATTTTATTTTTCCATGGCCGCCATCTTGGTTGTCCCGACCCGTGAACACGTAAAAGTTTGCGGGTCGGGGCAACCAAGATGGCGGCCATGGTAAAAGAGGCGGATAGGCTTCTCAACATTTACCGAATCTTGATATAGTACAAGACATAGAGCTGATGGATTTTCTTTGAAAAATCTGT
Source organism: Omphiscola glabra (assembly GCA_964017045.1). Classification (NCBI taxonomy): domain Eukaryota; kingdom Metazoa; phylum Mollusca; class Gastropoda; family Lymnaeidae; genus Omphiscola; species Omphiscola glabra. Next base: position 5,307,553 of record OZ024799.1, read on the forward strand.
TTGATAAAAAAGTTTTTCCATCTGTGAAATCATCATAAAATTATCCAATTTGTTTCCAACAAAAGATTTTTAAAAAGTATTGAGAAAACACTACCTTCTGAGTTAGTAGACCCTTTAACGTTTCTTTTATTTATACGTATGTGAAAAATCTGTCATCATCATTTTTCCCTCCCCAAATACCTTTACTTGGGACAATTGTGTCTAAAATTCCTTTCACAATATTGTTTCCTTAAAAAACCAATAAATTTAAATGATTGGTTGATTGCCTTCACATTTTTAAAATAGATTTTGTTTCTCTATATCTATTTGATCTGAGATATGTTTTTACTGAGATTACACTGCGTTAGTAATTAACAAGTTATATTTTGCTTGTGACACTCAATTCAGATTGTAGAGATCTTGAAAATCTTCAATTGAAATTGAATTGTTGAATTTGTAAGGTAAGCATATATTTAGCTTGCATTTTAAAATAAAATAATACTTGGGCTAGGCTGTAAAGGAACTGCTTTTCATTTGTTAATAAAGTTTCAGTAGGCTTATACTTATATTCATCAGCATGAAATCCTTGTACTTCAGTTTCATCAAATAATTCATTTGTTTTAATATTTAAAATGACATCTGATTCTGATAACATCAGACATCAAAAGAAGGTTGAGGCAGACGAGAATTTCCGATAAACTCAAACAACTTCAGTTACAAGTCCTAATAATAATAACAACTTAGTAAGAATTATAATATCGCAAAAAAAATGTTTTGTCGTACACTTTAAAAAATCAAAGTTCCTTTGAGTTTAAATAATTTCTTTTAAATAGCATTACTGAACAAGATTAACTGATTTTCAAAATGTTTACCGCAATGGCATATCCCACTTTCACTTTTGATTCTTTATCCAATTATCTTTTCGTCACTAATCGAAAAATTACGGTGTCGTATCAAATAACATCATAGAAATTAAGGATGCATTGATTACGGCCAGTAACCATAATTTTACAGTAAGATCCTTGTTTAATTACGTCATTTTCAATAAGCTCAATTCACACGATCGAATTCGTGTCATAATATTTTTTTAATGATTGAATAATTAAATAGGTTTTAAAATATATGTATATTTTTGCTTTATTGAACATATTTTTTGACCAGGCCAGGGTGTGGGCGTGGGCGGGGGGGCAGTTGACTTTCTCCGTTTGGTTGGGGGAATGCCCTATTTTGATATATGCCTGAAAGAAACACTAATTCTTACAGAAAATTACCTTTAGTAGTGTATAATAATGATGATGCTACATAGAATTTTAATTATCAATTTACTTTTTTTTTTTTTATATTCATTTTTTATTATTTCATCCAAAAAAATGTAAATAAAAAAGCTGCAGATAAAAAAGATGTGAAATAAATAATTATCTAGTTTCATGTTTTTCGTTTTCCAATTCAATATTCAGTCTGATTGAGTTACAGCTTCAAATGAGTATTTCTAATAAATGTTCAACTAGTGTACAAAGTTGTTGTTTTTATTAAACAGTGATAGTTCATTGAAGGTAACATTTTGTAGATCTAATAGTTTAACAGGGACGTGTGTTATGAATTAAATTTTAATTAGTGGTTAATTTTTCAACAATTTTGTGTTTTAATTCAACCCAACTTCGCTTTAGTAACAATTTCTGGATGCATTTGAAAATTCAAACAAGTTTCATTGTTCATTTTGCACTGTAAAAATGAGTTGATTGTATCACCATTAAGATGATTTCTGCAAACGGTGCGGATTTTCAACATTATTAAAGAAATATCTCAGTCTGCATTGTAATGCAAGGTTGTTAAAGATCTCCAAAAGTCTGCATCGCTTTGATGCAAGGCTGTTAATATCGCGACCCCATAGAAAACCCCCTGTGGCCATATTTGGCATCGCGACCCCATAGAAAACCCTATAACCCTAACCCTAACCCTAATGATCTCTTTCAGTCTGAATTGCTATGAGGCAAGGATGTTAAAGATCTCTGAGAGTCTGCATTGCTGTGATGCAAGGTCAGCACTCATTTTATAATAATATTTGAGATATTAGGAAACCTCAACTTGCCACATCTTGTTTTCTGGTGCATCACACCAAGCCAATGATTGGTACCCTCAACCTCTGTACGTGGTTCGGGCTCATCATACCAAACTCAATCTCTGTAGTATGAAGCAGTAATAATCATAATCATCCTTCAAAATTTCTAGGTCACCATTACAGTCCGACATGTTTGCCAACATGCATATGGCTGTATTTTGTGTCGTGTCCTTGGATCTATCAATTTGATATCCTTGAGTAATTTGATATACATGAGTACTTTGATATCCTTTAATACTTTGATATACTTGAGTACTCTGTTATCTAATGGAAACTTTTTCATCATCTTACCCACTGCTGCTGAATCAAAGTTTCTGAAGTCTTTAAAATGAACAGTTTTTATATCTGGATGTGTATCTGATTCGTCTATAAAGGTCCTATTATATCTTAATTTTTACAGAAACTGCCTGAGCAGTCGATCCATTTTCCCCCAAAAAAACCTATCTGTGCATAACTCATTTAAAAGGGATAAAACAAACTTGAAGAATTCGGAAGCCATCTCAGTAAGTAGTGTCTTAAGTAGCTGATAGAGATTATTTATTTTGGCAAGTTATTTTCTATATCATCGCGTCTCTCAAAATATGAATAAAGAACTGGGTATTGGTTCAAAACTCTGTCCACCACTATTACGGACCGTTATAAATGGAGAATTTGATCTCTTAATTTTAGTCTATGGCTCGTTCTAAAAACAGTCCATAATAAAAAACGATACCAAAGTTTTAAAAAATAATAACAAATAAAGCGTCAATCAAGGCCAGAGCTAATTTCAAGTAGTAACTTTTTAATTTGTGAACTTCAATTAAATAATAACAGCAAGAGAAATATGATTAAAATTATAAACTTACAGATTTGCTGGTACCGGTACTGTATATAAAAATACAATGAGCACAAAATTGTACGAGGAAATAAAATCTCTAGACACAACAAAGTATAATGACACACAGCATGCCTCGTAATCAAGGAAAGGAAAATCTCTGTCGCTCTCTATCGGTCAGCCCTTTTATAGGCATTTCCTACTAATGTCTAGAACCGTCTAATGCATTGTTTTGCTTTCCCGTTTTATCCAGATCCTTCTATAAGGTTCTGAATGACGAAGCTTTTTGTAAACAAGGAAAAGTTTTTGTTAGCCACACTTCAAAGGCGGTCACGAGAGTTCACGAGGGGTCATGCACGTGGAAGGTGGGCTATGCGTGTAACAAAACACATCATCCCTCATAACAACCACTCTTTGCAAGGAAAGCCAGTGAGACTGAATCTCTAAATCATCTACACTAATAAAAAGTTGAAAATCCTGAAAGTTTTTTTTTTTTTTTTAAATTTTTAAACTCTGTTCAAAATGGTAGACGACACTGACTAAAATTTCATCGGCAGAAACTGACAGTTGTTTTATTCCAGCACGTGCACAACGATTTGCCGGATGATAAATGTATACGATGATGAACACATTAAAGATCTTGGGCTTTTAAGCAGTGCCTTCGACTTGTCAACACTGCCTTTGACTTGCCAAGCATAACATTCCCGAAGTTGAATCTGAAAAAGTGTTCAATGACGCATGCAGCAAGCTTGTGCTGGGTTATGCAATTTGCAAGAAATCTGATTTCAACCACATGCATTGATCCGTACTTAAAATTTTAATTACAGCGATGTAATCAAACTTAATAAGCAAACCTCTGCTTAAAACTAGGTATTCAAACCTTTTGCGAACGTCTGCTTACGCTTGTGTATTTAAAGCCCGAAGCCAAGCATTGTAGGCTATACTTCCTCAGGCTGTTGTTCGTCCGTCAAAATCAACAAGGACAATCTAGTCATCCGGTTAGACTGCGTGTCTCAGCTGTCGCTATATCCTTCTGGCTTCATGAGACTGAGCCCCCTTCTTGACAGCTAATATCAACGTGGCTCTGAACTGGGCTGTCTGCACCCATTCAATGGGTTGATGCTGAAGGCCTTTAGGGCTGCTTTCAGTGTGTCTTTGCATCCCTTTCTTTTGACATCCTTGGGCTAATATCATTTCGATCCCCCTTGCGTAGAATATGGCTACGCCTTCGTATAATATTATGTACTCAAATACATACAACAGCAACAACAACAAAATGATTGTAATTAAAACATAAAATGTTTTGCATACGCTGTGTTCAAGTTTATTTTGTTCAATCAGCCACATGAAGTCTAAGCCGTGCGGTTACATAAATCTAGGGGATTATTTATATCCACTATTTAATGGGGGGGGGGGGGGGGGGGAAAGCATTACAATACTATTTTTTTTTAAAGATATCGTTTTTCAACATTCTACCATTTGTTGCGTGTAACTAAATAAATAATGAACAAGGTCAAGGCCACGTTTCATTACAATGGCACATCCTGTTTCCGATAGAGAGAATTTTTGCATTACTTGAAAATTAATTGGTTGTAATATTGTGTTGTTGTTTTCTAAAATCATCCTTAAGCAATAATTATTATTTTTAATGACAGCAATTAATTTTGAGGAAAAAGTTATTTTTATTTTTTTTAAATCTAAATAAACACTGGCTTTAAACTGATTCCATTAACATAAAGTACATATCTGTTGTTGTTTTTTTTTTTCACGACAGCTAACATAATTGGTACACAAAGCGTACGGAACAACTTACCATTGAATTTAAAAGTAGAGGAACAAAGTAGCGAGAGCGAAAATGACGAAGAGTAGGAAATGAGTGGACCAGACTTCAACATTCCAGTAAACAAAAAATGACATTATTTAAATAACTGCACTTGGTTTATACTTGAAAAATATTAACTGAGCCTTAAGATGAAAATTTGTTTTTGTCTTTAAAAATATTCTATAACATTATGTTCACGTCTGATTATCAAATCTTATGATTAAACAAACATTGTTTATGAAAATGAAGTTAGACATTAAAAAAAAGTTTAAGGAAACAAAAAATCATAACGCATTAATAGACAAGGCCGCAATTTAAAGACAATACCAGCCTAATTATCACAAGTATCCATTAGGATTTTAATGATAAGAAAATGGATAATTTTGTTTATACTATTTTAACGAAGACATGTCATTGTTGTAGATCTACTAAAACACGGTAAGGTTTGCATGCGTTATGTTCTCAGTTACAATTACTGAAACAGTCAATGAATAATTAATAGAAGTAGATTTTATGTGGTGAAAAAAGAACTTTAACAGAAGGCACTTTCACTTTATAACGAGACACAACTTCCGAGGATGGGTTAGAGATTAAACATCACTGGATGTTACTCTCTAAATACCAAAACCATCCAAGCACGTGTGGACAACTTCTCCCCGCGGAGAATCATGACGACGCATAGGCAAATGGGGTGCGTTGCTAAGATAAAACAGATCATCTCAAATAGATGATGGATGATTTTTTTTTTACCTGAAATAACCTTATCTATAAAGCATTTGTTTATGATAAAACGATTTCACCTAACATATTAATTACAATTGATTCGTAAAAATAACAACTTGTAATATAATGGCATGGTTTAATTACATATTGATAGAAACTGAAAAGGTTCAATTAATAAAGCGACACATCATAGCAAAAATAAAATAATTGTTTCTTTTTCAAAACGCTAATACATAAATATACCAATACCATTACCTGTATATAGAGCAGATGGACTTTTATTTAAACAGTAAAAAACTTATTTGAGTTCGAAAATATAATTTACAGTCATGAGACTTTACTACAACGATGACACAGTATGTGTATTAAATAAATATTATGACTTACAAACAAGACAAGAAGAAGAAAAAAGCCTCCAACCCCATCACGTGAACTCATTCGCACATGTCCGGATTAGAGATTATAAAAGTGAAAAGGAATTCTAACTTAAGCCAAGCCCCTATTTAATTTCTTTCTCAATGAAATTAAAGTATTAGGTATTAATGATATTGATGTACACGCCTGTTACAAATACATCATTAAATCATGGTCTTGAAACAGGGCCGGCCTTAGGCCATTGCAACCTATGCGGCCGCAATGGGCCCCGCACTTTCATAGGCCCCGCCCCGAATTTATTTTCTAATACAAAATCTTAATTTTCACTTATTATCCTTATTCCTACCCAGAAAGGGCCCCGCGCAATCCGTTTCGCAAAGGGCCCCGAAATTGCTAGGGTCGGCCCTGTCTTGAAATGTTGAGTTTCAACGCAAAGTTTAGTCTGTTCTGATGTATGATTCAGAAACATGGTGATCATCAAAATACTTCAGACCTTCGGGAACACTCGCCGGCGTAGAATCCTTAACATCAAGAATGGACACAAAAATCACTAATGCAGCGAAATGACAGCAAAAGTTCCCAGTGGAGAAATAAATCCGGAAGAAAAAAAAGAAAAGATGAAGTTGGAGATGTAAAAGTCCTACCATGATGAGAACCGATGCCAAATACAAAGACAAGCACCTGTAAGGAAACCCTTAAGGACCAAGAGGGCGTGAAAGACCCAGTAACTACTGGTCAAGAGAGGTCGACAAGAATGTTACACTCGGTTTGAGAAATAGTGGTAAAAGTTAGAAGAGAGAGTGATAGCCCGCAGGAAATAAATTATATTGTAAATGGCGTATGTTTCACGGGGTGGGGGTGGGTAGAAGGGAAGATGATGAAAAGACACAGATGTGGAAAAAATGTTGAATACTGAATGAAACTGATTTTTAGAAATGTATGCTTAAAATATCACTTTCTTACATTTTTTAACTAGAAATCATAGAAACATTCCAATTTGATGAAAACTGAGAGAACATTTCTCTTCAAAATTATCAATGTTTTAAAATTATATAATAATAATAATTAATATTGTGCACAATCTAAACTTTAATTACCTTTTTCTTTCCTTTGCTTACGGAAGTTTAAAAAAAACAACTAAAATAAGACGGTAATTAAATGTGATGTCATATCTAAAAGTATAACAGCACAGACGTGGAGGGAGAATGTTTCTTGCATAAATTATCATGACACTTAATTAACATTTTTTTAAATAATGAGTTTGAACTATTGTTTATTTCTATTATTTTGAGAATAAACGAGGTTTTTAAAAAAAATTCTTAGAACATCTTATTTATCTGTACATCGGAAGTTTTGGTGAGGATATACTATAGCCATCAATCTCTGAAGAAAAATAACAGCTGCCCATTTTTCGCCTCCTTTTTTCTGTTTAATTTTTTTTTCTAAATTTTATTTATTGTTATAAAAATCTTCGCGTCGTGGAAATAGCCAGTTGAATTGAGCAGTTGTGAAACATTAAGTTTTGAGTTACTCCTAGTTTAAGCATTGACAGGCTTTACTCCATTATTTATGTAGGCAATGTTATCAATGTGCTTTTGTAAAGCTTTCATAATAAACATGATAAAAGCGTTAAAGATCTATACAAACATTACTTAGATATAAACAAAGGTTTACAGTTAGGAAAAAAATCACAGATTTCTCACAGCGAAAACTAAAAAAAATTTTAAATCACAAAAGCCATATGATATAACATAGTGGAAAGTAGATATAATACATTTACTAGCTTTGACCCTAAAAAAAAAATATAAAAAAATTCTACAAAAAATGTGGTTAATTTTATTTTTCCCTATAAAAAAAGTTAAAAGTTATCTCTCTCCCTCTCTCTTTCGTTCATTTGATTGGTACAACCGTTTAGCATCGAAATTGTTTATTTTTAAAATGTTTTTTGTGTGTGTTAAGTCCTGTTAATTATTTTCAAAATGAAATTTGTTATTTACAATATCTTTAATAATAAGACTAAAGCTGCATATCAAAAGATATTAACACATTTAATGCAGAGGTAATCAGACAATGGTTGGTGGACCGGCTCCGGTCTTTACAAAATGGCGTCCCGGTAAACATTACTTTATTGCCTTTTATAAATTGGGCTTATCCAGAAATTTTAACTCAATTAAATGTGAATTTTCTTTTCAAGTTCGGACTCTTTATTATTATTTTTTTAAAAGTAATTAATATTATATTCATTAAGTAATAAACAGATCACTATGCAAATGTGTAGATTTGTTTTCTTTTGTTGTATACTTTTGCAAGTGGTATTTTGTTCTTGTTTAGCGTTCTACAAATATATTTTTTTAGTTTTATCAGTCGGTGGAATCAATGTTTCTTATTTTATTTACGGTTGGCTTTTGTGTAAACTCATGAAACCAGAGCTTCATAATAGGTAAAGCTCCATCAGTTGTACCTAACCAAAAGACGGGGAGAAAACTCTACGAAAAAACAAAACAAGGAAGCCAGAGTTATCTGGCATCTCCTGATCTCTTCCCACCTCCCAATGCACGACTCCAAAGTTACCAAAGATTGAGTTACGGGGGGCTACAGAATGGTGCAGCACAAGAAGCCAGGCTGATGGTCACTGAACTTGCCGTCCTTGCCACCTTTGACCTTCAAGTCGGAACTGATCAGTGGCGACTTCTCGGATTTCTTAGTCAGGGGCGCACCGTCCGAAGGCAAATTCTGTGCGATGGTATGTGTAAAAATGTCAAATTGAAAAAAAACAACTTGCGTTGCCATTAGTTTTAAAATTTAGCAAAAAGCTCAAAATTGCATTTCAATAGTTTATAGTATGAATCGTGTCTACCTTTAAGCTTGGCAAAATATACAGGTAAAACTCACTCACCTGCATATCTTCCAGCTGGTCACGACCATCAGTCTTCTCATCGTCACCATCATAGGCCTCAGGCGGTTCCCCGGGCTGTTCTTCAGGCTGTTCGTTTATCTCATCCTGGATCGATTTCTCCAACTTAGTTTCAGTAATCACCTTTTTAAATTAAAAAAAATAGACAACAAAAGTACATTAATGATAGCCGAAGGCAGTGGCCTAGTTATGGTTAGTGCGGCCCGCGGCCCGATAATATTTTTTTGGGCCACCACAGCGAACAAACTCTGCAACTGGCATAAAATGGCGCCCCTTAATATATAAGAATTATATCCCCCCCGACCCCCCCTTCCTACATCATTGGCTTAAGGCAGTGGTTCTTAACTTGTGGGTCTCTCTCCCTTTGGGTGTCGAACGACCTTTTCCAGGGGTCGCCAAAGACCATCGATTAACACATGTATTGTACAGTTATGAAGTAGCAACGAAAATAATTTAGTGGCTGGGGGTTCCCCATCACACGAGGAACTGTATTAAGGGGTCGCGGCATTAGGAAGGTTGAGAACCACTGGCTTAAGGTCAGATTATGTTTTCAAAACCCCGTCAGAGCGACCTCCATCCTTAATAGCGGGTCATTTCTGTTTCTCTCTTTTAATTGAACTTCTCTTCCTCAGCCTCTCTTTTCAAATGTTTCTTCTAACTCATTCGAACTTAACTCTATATGGTACAAAATTCTTTTTTTATTCATATTAACCCCCCACCCCTTTTTTTTTCCATACCCTCCTCCCCCCCCCCCCCCCCCCGGGTCCTATTTTGTTGAACTCAAATCATTTTATTTATTAAAATTTATTTCATTTTTAAACTAACTATCACTTACCCCTCCCCACCACCCACACAACCGCACTTTTTTTTTACACTTACCCCATTAGACACAGTGTTGATCTCTGCCACCTCCTCGTCCTCCTGCTGTAGTTCCTGACGTGCTGTCACCACAAGGTCATCAACGACTTCGGCTCCGTTGACGTCATCGACGATACTCTCTTTGCCAACTGCCTCGTTGAAGCTGGTCTCCACCTCGGTGACGTCATGAGGACACTGGTCGGAGATTTTCTGTGGGGGCGTACAATGCTTTTCGTTATTGTATTTTCTATTTATTTCTTTTCGTCTAAAAGCGCAACATAAAATATTTTTTTTCGAGATTTGATTAAACTCTTAAGTCTCTCGTCAGGGATCAATGCACTTAAGATTAATTATAATTTTATTTAATTAAGTAACGATTTTTTTTTTTAGATATTTCTTTGAAAACGTTGGCCTATTATTTAGTTTATATATACGATGTTTCTTTTGGAGTGTGTAAATGGGAATTATGTGTGTTTGTGTATTTTAAATTATATTTTTTTAAAGACATTTTTTATTTTTTTTAGCCTAAAAATCAAGCTAATTAGCATTCAATATGGCGATGCTATCTTTTTTTCCTTCTCTGAATTAACTGTTGCTGTTTGTCTCTTAAATCAAAAGGAAAGTACAGTTTTCATTTTCGCTCCGTTGTTTTACAAGCTTAGAACCACTGTATTTTGGGTTAATGAAGATTTCTCATCATATCACACAAAATGGCCATTTTAAAAAAAATGGATTCGGAATACAATAACACTACTTGTTGCTACTATTTGTAGCACGAACAATAGGAGCTCGACCCGCTCTCCATCAACCAGCCCTTTTTATCAACGCATAAAAACAGTAAGCCTACATACAGCCTGGGCCGTGGAGTGCTATTGCAGCAAATTCATACACGTCCATTACATATTTTTTTAAGAAGAACAATCCCACGTACAAAATGTTGATATGTGTATGTGTATGTTACTGAATGAAATGTTTAACATGGGTATTGTTTAACGTTTAGGAGAGACATACAATTATATTAAGGGATCTTCATCATGTTTTGATTTGTATTTCGAACTCTGATGACATATCTATAATACGGTCTCAAACACATGGAAATAATTATTAACTTCTAAATTCATGATTGGGTTTGTGACATCTGTTGTAGATAAGGGTGAGATTTTAATCAGCTTTGATCAGGATAACAAGGGAGTTGGGTGTGGGGGGGGGGGGTCTATTCATATATCTTCTGGCATCCGTCCGTCACATAGGGTGTAAACTTCATATTACGAAATCAAAAGCCCTCTAATTTTTTTTCCTTTAGGATGATAAGCTGGTTCATTAAACAGCGAATCCCCTTTCTCCGTGCATCTGGATAACCCAAGGGAACATCTTGTATATATGATACAACTTGGCACCAGCAGCGTCGCAGGGGGCTGCCGGAATTTTCATTGTGTCAATGTCATACCCTCTTCGTGACTCAATCTCCTGGTTTCAATACCCTTCTCTTGGATTATGTTGCCATCCATGGTTAACAAGTGACATCCACCGGGGTTGCTGGATTTAGTTTTGCCGGTAAAGGTTTTTCCTGGGGCTCGAACTCCAGTCCACGAGCTTGAGATGGATTCAATTTAGACCGCTCGGTCGCCCAGTCCATTTATATCATTTAGTGAATTTATCAAACAACAACAATGCAACTGATGCCACTCAATATTTTCTTTATTTCCTTATATGGACTTCCTTAATTTAATTCAACCACCATAATTATCATCTGTTTAATGTTTTATCTTTAAAAACAAGTCATGTTTCACAACAAGAAGATAATAGAAACACTTTCGACCCATTGCCTCAGGTCAGCGACGGTCGTAGGAATGTCTCAGAACGCACAGTCATGTATCACAACAAGAAGAAGATAGAAACACTTTCGACCCGTTGCCTCAGGTCAGCGACGGTCGTAGGAATGTCTCAGAACGCACAGTCATGTATCACAACAAGAAGAAGATAGAAACACTTTCGACCCCTTGTGTAAGCGACGGTCGTAGGAATGTCTCAGAACGCACAGTCATGTATCACAACAAGAAGAAGATAGAAACACTTTCGACCCATTGCCTCAGGTCAGCGACGGTTGTAGGAATGTCTCAGAACGCACAGTCATGTATCGCCACAAGAAGAAGATAGAAACACTTTCGACCCCTTGTGTAAGCGACGGTCGTAGGAATGTATCAGAACGCACAGTCGTGTATCGCCACAAGAAGAAGATAGAAACACTTTCGACACGTTGCCTCAGGTCAGCGACGGTCGTAGGAATGTCTCAGAACGCACAGTCATGTATCACAACAAGAAGAAGATAGAAACACTTTCGACCCCTTGTGTAAGCGACGGTCGTAGGAATGTCTCAGAACGCACAGTCATGTATCACAACAAGAAGAAGATAGAAACACTTTCGACCCCTTGGGTAAGCGACGGTCGTAGAAATGTCTCAGAACGCACGCCCCGTCCAACATCTGATGCTTACCACAAACCAGACCTACGAAGAAGTCTGGGTAGATGTGTAATTACCTTCATCTTAGACAGGGTCTAAGAGAATAGAAATTCTACGTGAACAAGGCCCAGTCTGTCATGTGTGTAAGTCCCATGCATGATTTGAATAAGTTTTTTTTTATTTTTTTTATTTTACTAATAATAAATTGTTTAGAAAAATATTTAAACTTTAAAAGAAAACTGAAAAAGTTTACAAAGTAAAAGAATTATTTTTTTAAAAAGACACTATTGTTTTAGCCATGGATTAAAATTTTAAAATAGTTTAATTTTGATACTCACATCGTCCGGGGGGCTTTCATCGTCTTTCGTGTCAATTAGAGGAGTGTAATCCTGGCCGTTGTTTTCTGGACGTCAAAATACGAGATGTCAGACATAGAATAGCTTGATTACAGACACCATCAAATTATATATGTGTGTAAATATATATATATACATTCTATAGCATTGAGTTTAACAAGAGTTAAAGCCTAGAACAGATTGATCATAGGCATTAAATGACCTAATGGCTTTGTTAGACTTCTGTAAATCAAACACTTGAGCGTGTGCAGTAGATTAACGTCCATTTCCGTGCTTTCAAGTGGCCAGCAAAACGACTTATTTGTAGAATAAATTATGTCATGTATTTTAAAAACTAGCATTATTTGTGGTTGATACCAGAGGCGCAGCTAGAGTGTTTGGCGCCCGAAAACAAGAGTCATTTTGAAGCGCCTCATTTTCTTTTTTTCAACCCTCCAACCCATTATTTTCATCAGTAAAATATTATCAAAGTACATTTTGGCGCACCTAAATATCTGACGCCCGGGGACATCTGACCCCCCCCCGCCCGCCCCCCTTCGCTACGCCTCTGGTTGATACACTCTTAGTTGCACTATTTCTAGTGTCTAAAGACCATGAACGGTTTTAAAACGTTATACTACCGCTTCATACTAAAGCTTTAGTTATTGTGTTTAACTAAAGGTAAAAACTACATATATCCAAACAAATAATGTTTTATCTTAATCTGTCAATCTGTTAACTTTTAACAACGTCATTATGTATCATAAATTTTGTTAAATATATTTAAATAGAACCTGTTCAAATTGACATAAAAGATGTTAAGATTTTCAAAAAAAAAAAAATTAAAAAAAGAAAAAAAATACTCATCCATTCAAAATTAAATACCAAGCTAAATAATTTCAAAATAGAAATAATCATTCATTATTTTAAAAAAAAATATTTAAATTTTTTTCAATATTTTCAATTTATAATTAAAATTAAAAAGAAAAAAAAACAACTCATGCACTGTACAATTATTTGTATACATTGTTATAAAAGTGGTGATGCATACATGAAACAAAAGAACCCGTACCAGTTGCTTCACTAAATGACTGTTGATATGTGCATGTTAGTTTTTAAGGGTCCCCCCACCACCCCACCCCTCCCCTGTTTTTTTTCCTCTTTTCTTTTTATTTCGTTTTTTTTAAAAAAAAACCCTTAACCGGTGATTGGTTAATAGTCAAAGAGACTTTTGGCCGACAGATGAAAAAGTCCGATACATTTTGTATCTTTTCTTTACTTTTCTTTAAAAACTAAAATTTGTGGAAGCTGTGAGACCGACTCGTACGAGATTCTAAAAATCGATAATTTTTTTTATAAAAATGACCTATTTTATAGATGGGTTTTCATTGTTAGCCATTTCAACAATGACCATTTTTTAGTATCATCTTATTCCCTCGGGAATTCATCGAGTAGTTACTACATCGTCACCCCAATAACGTCACGGGTGTATGGTGTATGAATCACAAGCTTTGAGGTTTTAACCAAGGGTGGGCGCCCTCTAGCCCTGTGAATACGGGAGGCATTGTCCGGGGTGCAGGAAGACGCAGAAAAATCAGGTGCTTATTTCCAATAAGATCGTTAGGAGGCGGGAAATGTTTTGAAATCAGTAGGGCTACGGGAAATGTTTTGAAATAGTAGGAGCACGGGAGATGTTTTGAAATCAGTAGGGCTACGGGAGGAAATGTTTTGAAATCAGTAGAGGTACGGGAAATGTTTTGAAATCAGTAGAGGGTGCTGTGCTGCTGCTGCACAAAAAAGGGTATGACCCCGGCACTAATGGGCTTACAGTGTCTGTAAGCATTTGCACAAACATACAGCCAGCGGTTCTTAAACAAGTAAGTGTACGCAGCTTACCCAGCAGAGAGTTTTTAAAAAAAGTTCATTAAGTGAAATTTAAGATAACAAGTCTTTTTTTTCGCTACTCCCCCCCACCCCTTTTTTAAAATATGTTTTGGATAGCAACACGATGGCTTTGGGTGATGAGGATATCATATTTACATAAAGTGAATAACAGATGAATTCTGATTATATATTTCATACATATACAGTTTAAGTTGTATGGGCAATACATTTTGAAAAAAAAAACTACATTAAACCATATTTCCGTGAAAATAAAAGTAATGTGTGTGGTGCTATATGAATTGCAATAATCATAATGAAAATGGCAATCATGTCACACATTACTGCTAAATATATATATATATATTACTTTAGTAGTAATATAATTTTATAGTATATTCAAGCATTCATTTTTTTAAACTTAGCGATATAAAAGCTAAATCATCTCATACATTAACCGTCCTCCACCCAAAAGTTATAAACAAAATTTTTTTTTAAATTAATAAATGAAATAATTAAATATTCATTTTAGTCCGTTAACAGTGGTACAAAAAAAATAAGAGAGAGAAAAGTGTTATCAACAAGGTCTATCTACGCCCTTTCGCCAGTGTGTGTCATATGGGCGTGAGTCATCCCCAGTACCTACATCATACAGGTCGCGCGATTAACCCAACGGTCGATACGAGCCTGACTAACATTAGGTTGTACGTTTTTTCTTCATACCTTTACAAACGCTCCGAAATCGTTAACATAAGAGAGGACTCGCTCAGTGTCTCCGTGCAACTTTTATAGTCACTTTCATGTTCTGAAACTCACGTCTTTTTAGTATAATAAAGTCAAAATTTTACTTGAAAGATTGAAAAAAAAAAGGGTTTTACAATTTTTTTTTGTGTGGGTTGTTTATGATAGTTTGGTGCGGGGTTGGTGGGGGGTGGCGGGTTAAGTTAAAAAGTTTTACATCTCCAATTTGTAAGGAGCGTGGGGGGGGGGGGGGGCAACTACTTCCTACTAATATTGAAGTGCACTATATGAATATGCATCCCGTACACTGGCGAGTAATGGCTAAAATGGTGGGATTTGTCTTAAGTTGAACGGGAAATCAAAATTTATGAACTCTTGAGTGACCAATAAATGACCTGTTATTATTTAAGTCTCTAAAAGTAATGATAAGCAGTGGCGTAGCTAGGCTTAGTTCCATCCGGGGCGCGACAATACTTTACCGCCCATCCCAAAAAAACAGACCAAAATAAAAGTCTTCATTTTTCTCCCCCAAAAATTGTCGCCTCTTGACGCAAAGAAGACTAAAAAAAAGGGCCGCCCCCCCCCGCGTACCACGCCCTCCCCACCCCTTCCTCCGCCAGTGCCGGGAAGAAAGTAGTATGTTCTTTACTCCTCACTGCTTTCATTTCAATCGTATAGAGTGAGTCTAACTTAACAACGATGATTAAATAATAGCATCAATATTATTAGTATGTGTTTCCCCCATCGGCCCACCGCTTAAGAGAAAAAGAGTTCAGCGATTTGAAGAGCCTTGCTTTGATTTCTAGGTCAAGGTCAGCCTAATTGCCTCTGTCCATTTCCGTTTACTATTGCCCCCATAAATACATCATTGGGATGTAATCACACGCCCACACTTGGACTGAGGAAAAACAAACAAACTTTTACGGGTCTATTATAGTAAGGGGAATAAATGCGGCAAAGCCCTATATTTATATTTTATATACAAAATGCATTGCTGTAAAACGATAGTTTACAGTATGACAAAAAAAGATTATTTCCTATTGTACATATTTTAAAAGCAACGATTGCTTTAGAGAAGGTTACAAAGCTTTATGGAGGTTTTGACACAATAATAGTTGGGGGAGACATTTTTTTTTTAAATAATAAAACTAGCTTTCTTTTACCAATAAAAAATCAAATTTAGATTTAGTATCTTCGTTCAGAAAAGAACCTTTCTAAAAAAAAAATTGTATATGATTTTAATGGTATCTTTGAAAAATGCATCAGCAGTGAAATGATTTAATCAAATTATAGTATTCAAATATATCAAAACACCAGGTGTGTTGATGATTTTCCAGTTTATATTTCCATAAAAGTAACAAGGGAAAAAAACAACCACACACATACAAAAAATAACAGCCCTCAGCATTAATTTAACACCATGTTATTGATCTCTAAACCCAGAGCAACGTAAAAATAAAATCAATGAATACAAAAATATTAATATCTTGTGTGCAACAGTTGGTGAAAAGAAAATACATTATTGATTCATAAGCAAAGAAAAAAAAATTAATGTATATGCTCATGGTGATGAATAGTTTTGAAAACTCTAGTGAGGGTGAGCTATAAATAAACGCATTGCCTTGCATGCAGCAGTGTGTGCTTATGTAAAACCTCAAACCGGAAATGCAGATGGCATGAGATGATATCACCTGTTTCTTGAGAAGCATTCTCATCGACTTGCCCTTTTGGGGACCCGTCTTGATCCGGGGTGTGATTCGAGTTTGAGGATACCTCTGCTCCACTCACTGAAGCGCTGACGATTTGGGTGGACGAGGATTCTGCTTCGGTGGGGTACACTTCTGTGGCGTCAACAAGCCGCTTAGAACAGTCGTTGTCGTCAGTGGAATTGTGGTCCCTCTCCAGTGTCGCCTCCGGTCGCTCAAGTGGTATCTCATCAAGTGCTTTGTTCTTTATTATTGCTTTGTCAATTACTCTTGTTGATGCATGCTCTATTTCCGGAATCACAGGAGGTCGTTCGAGCGGGTTGTTCTCAATATCTTTATGTTGGACCGTCGAACTGTCGGCTGTATCTGTCAAAACAGGCTCTATTTCCGGAATCACAGGAGGTTGTTCTAGCGTTCTGTTTTCAATATCTTCATGTTGGACCGTCGAACTGTCGGCTGTATCTGTCAAAACAGGCTCTATTTCCGGAATCACAGGAGGTTGTTCTAGCGTTCTGTTCTCAATATCTTCATGTTGGACCGTCGAACTGTCGGCTGTATCTGTCAAAACAGGCTCTATTTCCGGAATCACATGAGATCGTTCTAGCGTTCTCTTCTCAATATTTCCTGGTTGGAAGGTCGACCTGTTGTCGGTCACATCTTTCAAAACAGGCTCGATTTCCGGAATCACAGGAGCTCGTTCTATCGTTCTGTTCTCGATATCTTCAGCTTGAAACGTCGACTTGTCCGGCGTATCTGTCAAAACAGCCTCTATTTTCGGAATCACAGAAGATCGTTCAAGCGTTCTCTTCTCAATATTTCCAGGTTGGACGGTCGACCTGTCCGGTGCATGTGTCAGAACCAGCTGTATTTCCGGAATCGCCAATTGTTGTTCTAGTGTTCTGTCCTCAATACCCCCACCTTGGACAGACGACTGGTCAGTTTCATCCACCGAAACAGACACCACCTCTGGAATCGTCTCTGGCTGCCTGGGCCTCCTGAGTTTAAGCCTAGAGGGATTACCAGAGCTACTATCACCACTACCACAACCACCAGCTACACCGCTAGTGCTACGTTTACCAGCACCAACGGAGCTTTGCTTTGCTTTGAGCCTTCGGTCATACTCCCCGTACACGTCATCAAAGAACGGGTTACTATGCTCGATATCTAGATCTAGAGACTCATACTTAAGAACTTTACCTTTTTTCTTCTGCTGACCCTCCGCCGAGCCTCGAGACACAACCTCGGCGGGCTTAACTAATCTGGGCAGCTTTGTCTGAGCGTGTCCATCCTCTTTGTCTATGCTGTTTATTGGTGTTAGTTTGCTTGCTTTAGCCCTCTCCGCTGCCAGTTCGTTCTCCAGATCCTGCAGGAGATCCTCGGTGCTTCCGATGTTGTAGTACGCGCCTTTGAACTGGGTTTTAATGTTGATCCTCTCCTCGACCTCCGACAAACTGCTTCGGTTGTCGGCGTTGTAGTCGCTGGGGTCGACTTCGGGTTCCGTGTCGTCCAACGACGTGGAGCTGGCCCTAGAGAAATCCTTGAACGTTTTCGGATCGAGATCAGTCATGAGATCTTGCCGTATCCGCTCGCTGTCCATGGTGTGTACTGACCCACGACTGACTGACAGGTCATCGTGTTTGTGTTTTGTTGACGCCACGTCATCAAGGTCTATAATCCCTTTGACGAACACGTCGTCGTCCAGACTGGACGCGAACTCGAAACTGCCGGCGGCTTTTTCCTTTTCAGCCTCCACGTCGAATGGGTTAATCCTCCCCGACCAGTGCACGGGAGATGCCGTCGTGGTAGGGCTGGTGTTGACTCCTCCAACACCTGCTTGTGGCAGCTCATCGTTTGTCGGTGATGTGACTCTTTTATTCGCCTTGTTGCCGCCGTCACCCGCAGACCTAAAACCGAAAGTAAATTTACCCTTTTTTTTATAAACATCGCGTCGGTAATCTTGGTCTAGGGACTCACTTCTTTCAACAAGAGTTTTCTTGTCGTTTGTCTCCATCTCATCGGCGTCGTCTATAGCCTCTTCGCTCAGAACTGATGACGTCAACTGCGGAGTATGATTCACAGACCCATCTTTCGAAACGACTTCGTCCTGAAAAGACACAGAGCGCTGCTGGTGCGAGGCTGTTCCGCTCGCTTTTTTGTCCGCCGGTAACTTCGGATCCCCTGTTGAGGTGTTGGTCAGGCTGTCCTCACTTGTGGAAGAAGCGTTCGACCATTTTCGCCTTCTCGCTTCCAGGCGCTTCTCCACCTCTTCGAAAGGAGAAGACGGTTTCTTTTTCTCTAGCAGTGGCCCGGCCCCACTGCTTCTGCGCGCACCGACGCCGCTTCCATTTCTCACCGCGTGAGACGCTCCGCTTATATCAATTGACTTACTCGCTGGCACAGAACCGGTGCTGGAGGGCCTGCTCGCTACCGCTGGTCTTGGTCTTCCAACACTTCCTTCAGAAATGTTCCCTTTCTTTGGAGAATACCCCGGTGAATTGGCGGCAACGTTAGAACCCGCCTGGGACACAGTCGATGTATCTAGGTCATGAATGTCTCCGCTTTCAACAACTTTCTGCCCGTATTTGGCCAGGTTTTTCTCTAACTGATCCCTGAGTTTTTTCCCCTCGTTTCGGGCGAGGATGATGCTGTTGTAGCGGCCAAGTCGCCGCAGTTGTCTCTCGCATCTGTTGCACATATTGATCGACGCGTACCCCTCGGATAGCTCCGCCCCCAGCACACGCGAGAAGATGTCACACAGGTCCCCATTGTTGTGTTTCGAGAGTACCGAAAATGTACCGCCGTCGACGCGCAGGTTGACCCCACAGGTCAGACACCATGGGTCGCCCTCGCCACTTTTCTGCCTCGTCAGCGAACCCTTGTGGCTGACGCTGGTTTGGCGTTTACTCGGTGACGACATGGTAAGTTTAGTGTCAACAGTACGCACGGTTTCCTAACGTGACATCTATACCTAGAACACTGGTTTATCCAGGACCCTAAAGCGGTAGTTCACGGTTTGTATAACACGCCTTTTGAAAAATGCACACAGTAATAAATATTCATATAGATTAGAATACACGCTTCACGTTTCTGAATAGCGATGAATCAACTGTAACAGAAGCAAAGCAGTTCAGCCCCACGCACGTGTAAGCTCAGTTATACCAATTTGTTAGTTACCGGATGAGCAGATGGCTCTTTCCGCTCTTTTTTTTTTCGTGTGTGTCACCCTTCTACCTGGTGGACCCCCGCGACAGCCCTCGTTGCATCGAATCAATAGTAGTATCAACGCGTTTATATTAACACCGGAATAGTCGCACAGTCATCGCTTGACACATAAATACGTGTAGTTATTGGTACGGTGGTATGCAATCAAATGTGTTCACTGACTGTGCGTTAATCCCGGAATACGTTGCGAAAATTCGCAAGTAAACCAATAAAAAATTTTTGAATGCGTTCCTTAAAAGCATGTTCCTGGGTTTTTTTATATGCTAGAAACTTTGATTGCATGTTATGAATTTGTAAATTTTTTTGTGGTTGTAAAACTGCCGTTATTGGCGTATCGCTTTAAAATTTATTGATTGGAATTTGCAATCAAAATGTTAGATTATGCCAAAAATAACATTCTTCATTTTATTTTAAAAAAATTAATCCGCAATTATAGTGGAACTATCTATTTCTATACATAAAAGAAAACGTATGAATAGTAGTTGATTACGCGTGTTATCTCAGTTTTCTTTATTTCAAGCTTATGTATTTTGGAGTTCGCCAAACGTCTTAAAACTCGACATCCATTTACAAAAAATTAATGTCGTAAGAACAGAAATTCTAGTTAAACTTTGAAAAAATAAAAAGTTCCGAGGAGTCACGGCTATTTCGGGAAAATCTCGGAATCCGAAGAAGAAAAAGAAACACACAGTCTCTGCAATCAAGGAAAACAACTTGAATGAATACTCAAACTTTGTTGCACAATTCTAGCAGTCGAAGGTATTGCGGTCTTATTAGCATCACGTGACGCGATCAATACGTTGAATTAGAATACACAACAGGTTTGTGTTTGGCGGAAAACGTTCGGAGACGAGGCGAATAGTACACAGTGCGTGTGATAGCCGCTAACCTTGACATCATAAAAAGGGTAAAGCGATAAAGTAGATGGGGACGAGAGAGTCACATGACAATTTATTTGATCTTTAAACACATTACAAGTCAACACTATTGAACATTTAAGTCTATAAACAGACCATATGTTATGGTACCGTGATAAGAATCTTACACATTTAATCTGTTTAAAGATTTGGTTCGTTAGATAAACAGTACTTAACAAAAGTACAAGAAAAAAGATAACAAAAGCTAGTTATATTGACAATAGTCAAATTAATTATAATATTAAGTTGATATAAATATACAGAATAAAAAGGTAAAAATAAAAATTATATTAGCATACAGCACAGCAAGGTAAAAATGTATAATGCTAGAGAGGTGCAAATGTTCATCCACACTCACACTGTGAACATTCTAGTTATTATTTTTTAGGCCCCCTGTAAGTCTTGTAAAATATCTGACCGTCACAGTCGAGCGTCTTATTTATATTCAAGTAGTCAGAACCCAACACACCAGAAAGTCTAGGAAATCAATTGCAAGATAGTATAACGTAGACCCTTCTGGAAACGTAATAAAACTTTACCACTCAAGAGCGGTGGGGGAAAGGAGTGACGGAGTTAACTGGTGATGTCAGTAACTAAAACTAGGTCATAACACAGGCTATAAACCTTATCTCTGAAATTTTTATTTTAAAATATTTTTATTTTTTTCCTCTCTCACAGAACCATTCCTTATACCATAGCTGCATCTTCAACTCTTCTTACAAACATGACAAAAATATTTCAATGCTTGTATTTTCCATCCTCCCCCCCCCCCCCCCCCCCACGACACACTTTCCGAATGAAAAGCTGATAATTAATTTATTTCACTCATTGTAATGTAAACACAGACATTTAAAAGAACAGTATTATTAAAATAGATGCAAGTCTCAAAACAGAATAATTTGAAATTCGCTGGTATTGTCAAAAATCTATAATTACGTGCTTAAATAAATCCCGTTATATTATTTGTGGGCAGGAGTCGACTGTGTGTGGGCCAAGATGGTGGTCAAAAAGATCTACCCTTTGTCACAAGAGCTTCGCTCAATGAAAGATTAATTTATTGGATGTGGTAACATATTGAGGAAATGTACAGCTATAACACGTGAGTCATGCAATAACAAGTACATGCATTTATGGAGGCTTGCACTGTATGCAAATTAGAAACGGTCTCACGCCCTGATAGGTACACCTAATGTTATGATACACTTGTATAGTTTTTAAAAAAATCAGTATGCCGCATTCGTGGTCATTTAAAATATTCGTACTAGGACTTAAAAGAAAATTGTTTGAGTTAAATGGGTGTCGATGTGTCATCCAATGCTGGGACGCTTTGTTGCGTTTTCATAAATTCAATATGAACTAGAGGTGTCCCGTAAATATAGTGTCTTAATGCTGCATGACGGACTCATCGGTCCTTATAAATAGTTATTAAGTTCACATTTAGTACTGTTTAATAAGTAGGTCTTTTCTTCTTTTTCCTTCTCAAAACTAGTTATTAATTGAATAATTGTATTGAGTGATCACACCTCCACCCTCGGGTAAACCCCCTACTTGTGCCCCCTTTTCCACCCACCCCACCCCACTCCCACCTCCGATATCTGTATGACTGTATGAGATGCGTGTTACTGGTGTAGCTAGTTATCATCCAACTCTATGTCACGATCAAAGCAGGGGGGGTGTGTGGGGGGGGGAGGGAGGGATCACGCGGAACTTACTTTCCTTTCTAATCCCGGATGGTGACAGTCTCCCCTTGATATCTACGCCTGGACTCCTCTTCTTCTTCTGACCTGTGGAACCAAACAAATATTTAAATTAACTAATCTTCTTGCTCAGAGAAGCGTGACCAGGCCAAGTGGATGGACACACACACCTATATATACCTGTCACTACCGATGCTATATAGATTCGACACAATTAAGTATTGCTGCTTATTATGGAGCGTCCTCTGGAATTGTCATCATAGGTCATGCACGATTTTCCTTAAATTACAGGCAGAACTTTGTTGCGTTTTCCCCAGCTGGTATGTATATTTTATATTTACAATCGATCTTTTTTCTTGCTTTTCAATAGCAATGTCCTAAGATATCGTTGATAGCATAATGACAATACGAGAAATGCAATCAGGACCGGTGGATATAATTATCTGTCGAGTGAAACAATAATCTAATTTTGCGCTTGCCTACGGGGGAGAAATATTATTGTCATGACATGACATGACTAGGTTAATAGCTGCTGACATCAACTGATGGGACAATCAGTTCCTTTGCATGGAACGTGATTCACCAGGAGCCAAGGTGAGACTAATTGCAGGTGATATGTTAACGCCTATAGTTATAAATCTAGTAATATATATATGTATATTCTCTCTGTGATATGAATAGGTGAGTTAAAGCATACCGACGGCACCTTACTGCAGCGGTTCTTAAAGCGGTGAGAGTAAACCATGTGCAATTATGCTTATCGTAGGATTGGAGTAAAAACAGAAAGAAAAAAGATTATTGAAAAGCTTTTAGTTTGGACAGAATAAGTTTCGGTTAACCCACGCCCTTCATCCTACATCAATCTACACCATTCAGGATTGTTCTGAAAACACAGATGGATTCAAATTTTAGGCGAAAGTCTCTTCACGCATGCGCATACAACTTTTGCTATTCAACCTAGAACTACGTCACGGTGACAATGAATGAAGAGCAATGACATAATAAGTGCTTCATCATGTGTGTAAACTTGTGTTCAAATTTTTTTTTTTAAACCGTGTTTACAACAGTCATAACTTTCGGCAAAGTCGGCTTGCAAATAAGTATTCTACATTTTTCGCCATTCAACCTAGTTAACCATCCTTTCTGATTTTGATTGGGAATAACACATTTGTGTTTTATCATTACATTTATTCAAGTGTTAAGACCTGGCGCTTAAAGATACGGTTAAAGATACGGAGGCTAATGCAGGATCAACTGCAAACTGCTCCTAATGAATGACGTCAGCGACAAAAGCCCAAGCTCTTATGGGCTCCCCGGGAATCCCTATTCGAGAAGCCCCACCCTTCCCCATAGGAAAGGTGCCTCGACGCGGCACCCGCCGAGATGTTTCAACCTTAGTGGTGAGCCATCCGGCTACCAATGGAACGCCCAATGGGTAGCCGCCGTTAATTCAAACCTTACATAGTAAGGGACGGATTTCCTACTTCGTATAACTATGACCCACCCCGCCACACATAGGGAAAAAGCGTAGTTCTATGTTTTTGATCGACGAAAATATATAAGGGGATCTTCACAGACAACGTCGTGCAAAGGTTTTCTCAGAGCTGTAGACTAGTGTGAGCTCGATTTTCTACCTGATAGGTCCTTGTTTACATATTTTTAAAATTTTTTTTGCGCCAAGTTAACTTTAAGCCGACTGCTGTTTCGTGTCGCCTTGACGGTCCAGCCTTGGTGCTATTCTGGGATCAAACCATATTCAGCGCGGTGCAATAAAAAGATGTCATCAATGGTTTTCAATATCACATTTGCAAGAGAGAATAAACTTTACATGAATTTGAGGGAATAATGAGACGCAGCTCAGCTTAAGTCTTCCATTAGTAAAAGGGATATATGTATCCCCTTAAGGATATATATATATATATCCCTTACAACCATATTCACTTTCCAGCATTTACTTCAATGATGCGATGCACTTAGAAATATGGTACATTGAAATTGGGTTCGCACACATTGGTCTCAAACTTATTTCCGGATACGACAATATTTCAAAAGCAAAAATTTAAAGTTATAACAAGTAACTTAACGTTTAATTTTTTAATTTTTTTTCTTAAAAAGATGTAATTATTTTGTTTTAAACCATTTTTCTTGTTTTTCTTCTTGCGCGCTCTCCGCCTCCCTCCAACGATCAGCGCCCCGTCGCCGTTGTTGTTGTAGTCGTTGTACTGCAGGTCATTGATGACCCTGTTGATGGCGTTCTGGATCTTTTCTTTGAGCGGAGCACGCATCACAGTGTTACTGTAGCTGCATGGTTTACCTGGGGGGGGGGGGGGGGAAGGTGGTGGTCCAGGGTCAAATAAAAGAAAAGTGTTAGGCAACAGGGAAAATACATTTGGAATGATACTGATTAATAAAAAGCGGGGGGTAGAGAGCCATCTTTTATCTTATGACAATGTGATTCGTAAAAGTGTTGCTGTAACGTGCAATGTGCTCTATGACAGTTGAGAATAAAATCAGCTCTGAAAACACTGACGTCATTCGCACGATTTCAAAACTGTTCGATAATATGGTTGCTCAATGCCGTCTCATCCAATACTGTAAATAAGTGATAGTGTAAGCCCCTAAGAGCAACATAACATTGTAAATGTTGTTTATCGGTAATGAAATTTGTTTTCAATCGTACAAAAAAATATTAAGGTGTTAAATAATTCCATTCAGATAAATATCTAAATATTCGTCTGATTTCGCTTTAGGCACTATTTATTATTATTATTATTTTCAGTTTTCTATAGTGTGGTACCTCAGCCTAGAGCTGGGCTCACCACGCTGTACATACAATTATTTTAAAATGTATATTTTTCGACACTGTGTACGCGAAAGGGGTTTTGAAACAAAAAGAAGTGAATAAAGATGAAAGAATCGCATTTGCTAAAGTCATTACATATGCTATTCTTCATTAGCCCTCGTTGGCTTTGTGGATAATACAAATTAGGACTGCGTTCAAGCTGTGTGAGTGAAATGGTAGAGCAAGGTATGTAGAAGCTTGAAAAGACAGGACAAGAGCCTTCTTCATCAGACAAGAAAAATGAAGAAACGACAAGAAATAGAAAGTAGTGCAATAACGTATAAGTGTTCGCATTAAAGTTATTACCGGAAGTTGTTTTTTTCAAAACCAGGATTTAAGGAATTAAAAAAAATGTGTATCAAAAATAAGATCTATTGGACACAAATATTTTGAAAATAGATAAAATATGAGAAAAGAAATACAGGGAAATTTGAGATAACCAACAGGAGAGTATTTGATTTATTCCTAATCGTGATAGTGTGCCGAAAGGCTGAAATAATTTTGTTTTCATTTGTCACTCTCGCTGATGTGTTAGTGCCTTTCTCTGGTACTCATTTTGGCTGTGACTTAAGATTTTATAACAACACTTAAATACAGCCTAACCAGATCGCTAAGGTAACGTGGCAACAACAACAAAGACCACAACAACAACAACAAGCCCACTAACATAATATGTAAAAAAAAATGTACGCTACTTATATCTCAAAACTCATTTATGTCCCTAAGTCCCTGCCGGCCAGCCTCCACCCCCCCCCAGCACACAAAACACATGTGAGATGAACATGACGAACTCTACAAATATAAATCTGAAATAAACACCCCAACTTGAGTTTCTATGTTACGTCTGATCTGTAAAATAAAACAAATTTAATAAAAAGTTCCGACCACGTGTTTTCATGGTATCAACGCACAAGAAACCTACGCCGGTAAAGATTTGCGTCACTAAAGAAAAAAGTGTACACAATTTCAATGTTATTTGTAATGCGTCTTACTCCATTACGCTTCTTAAAAATTTAATTATAAAATTGATTTTTTTTTTAAAGGAAGTACGTGCTCGATAACAACAGTGTTTGGTGATAACTCCTTGGAATTCTTGGAATACCAAATGAAATTTCTCGAAATGGTTATCATTTAAATCGTAATGGCGTCAAAGTATGCCCCAGTTCCAGAAGTAACCGAAAAACAATTCCACAGCAACAACCTTGACTCGGAGAAATATAAATACCTAATAATAACAGTGTCTTGGTAGGAACGTCTTTTTTCTGGTTAAATTATTCTAGAACATCGATCTATTTCAACTTGTGTATTAAACTCACCAAATGTTGGATTTGTAACTTTATGCTCGGTGTCTAGGAAGTGTGTTGGGTATCGCTCACCCACAAGGCCGTGTATCATCAACGTGTACATCGTGTGCCAGGCTCAGCCGGCGTGAGCGCCGCACAGGAATGTCTTACCACTACACGTGGGTGCGTACACGCAAACACGCACACACACACACAATTACGCACACACACACACACACACGCATGCATGCGCGCCCCAACGGTGGAGAAAAGAGATTTCCTTACCTGAGCTATTGTGAGACTTTGGCTGGGTGGATTTGAACTCAGAAGTGATAGTTTGATTGAAGGGTTTGGCGGGGGGGGGGGGGGGGGGGGGGTAAGGGAAGGAAGAGTACAAATGGAAATGACGTTGAATTAGGAATAAACAAACAACTTTCATAAGCAAAGACGAAAGTTAAATGTAAACTATTTTTTTCTTAATGGTCGAAAAATAGTTAATAACAGTCTCGATGGCATTGCAAAAACAAACCAATTGAATTGTTTTATTTTTTTCTGAATTCAATGTGGATATTCATTTTCGGCACATAAATTCATATTCTTACAAAGCGACGTTGAAACTAGAACAATTGAACACAAACATCGGATCCAGAAAGATACCACAGGTGTGTAGCGGGGTAAAGGCCGGGGGGGGGGGGGGGCGCAAGTTATATTCCAATATTATGTTCAATTTCAAAGGTCACGTCTGGTTATTTATATAAAAACGTATCGTTTAAGAAAAAAATGTTTTCTTAAATTGCATGAATCAGTTATCTGTGCTTTCTTATAACTCGGCCAGCATTATTCCAAAAACTAATTCCACTCAAGCTAGATACCTGATTATTCCTTATTCTCTTTCTCTTAGACGAACACATTAAAGCACACACACACACATACAAAATACATCAAGAACTAAAAATAGATATTACTAATAATAAATTGTTTCGTCCACCGGAAGTCAGATCTCAGCTGCAGAACTGGATTAGCTAAGGCGTAGCTAGGATTAGCGCCGCCCGGGGCGGGACGAGAATTTTGTCGCCACCTTCAAAAAATAAAACCTCTGCAGTTGGCCCCAAAAATGCCACCCTTCTATATAAGGATTTTAGAAGTGCCACCCGAGCCAGATCACACACCCCCCCTCCACACTCCCTTTCCTACGGTGCTATGGAGTAGGATTAAAAGAAATCGGCTGTCTACGCAAACTTATTGAACACGAAGCGTCACCAGTATAGTTGCAGGCGCCGGAATAACACCCCTATCTTAACGAGACAAACAATATTTCGATGATATTTTTAAAAATTTATTTTGAAAGGATAAGTCTCGTTACTCGCGTATACAACCGGCGTGCTCAATTACATCAGATGGAAAGTCTCGTATAAAGTACGCCTTACGCACCGACCGAAAGGTCACATTCCCCTTGCTGCGATCCAGCTGGGTGGGGTTCGGAGCAGGGGGGTGTCTGTGTACTATCTTTACTTTGTTTCCTGTATCAGGTGAAGACCTATGTGTCCTATCTCATCTGGTAGTCAGCAGGTGAGGAGGATTCATACCAAACAAAGGCAAACGTTTCTGGGGGTTAATAACACGACATATCTAACACTTCTGGATGTTAATACCACGACATATCTAACACTTCTGGATGTTAATACCACGACATATCAAAGACTTATGGGCTTTGATACCACGACATATCAAAGACTTCTGGACATTAATACCACGATATATCAAAGACTTATGGGCATTAATACAACGACATATCAAAGACTTATGGGCATTAATACCACGATATATCAAAGACTTATGGGTGTCAATACTACGACATATCAAAGACTTCTGGGTGTCAATACAACGATATATCAAAGACTTCTGGGTGTCAATACAACGATATATCAAAGACGTCTGGGTGTCAATACAACGATATATCAAAGACTTCTGGGTGTTAACACAACGATATATCAAAGACTTCTGGGTGTCAATACAACGATATATCTAAGACTTCTGGGTGTCAATACAACGATATATCAAAGACTCCTGTGTGTCAATACAACGATATATCTAAGACTTCTGGGCGTTAATACAACAACATATCTAAGACTTCTAGGTGTTAATACCACGATATATCTAAGACTTCCGGCAACAACAAATGAGATCTCTAAAGTTTTTTTTAATGGTTTTTTATTACTCGTCTCTGTTTCTTGTCTTACTTCTACTTGTCTTTTCGCTGAAGAAGGCTCCAAGCCGAAATGTTCAAATGTTATTGTCCTGTCGATTGATTCCAGCTTCAGCATACCTTGTTCTACTATTTCATTTACACGGCTTGAATGCAGTACATCAATTATTGTCTTTTATATCTAACAATCAAGACACGTGCTCACAAATCGCATTCGTTATCTGGAAATTCGAGCAAGCCATAAAAATGACTTAATTTGTGTGTATTTCTTTTATAAAATTGTATTTATTATTATAATATTTCCTGGGGGGCGGGGATTTTCTATGTTGTGTTATCAAGAAGACCATGATTATTTAACAATAAAATTCAAACGGACCAACCTAAAAAATAAATATTAATACCCCAATGTAAATGTTGCATGCTGTATTTCATAAAGTTGGTTTCCAATTAAAACAGTATTCAATTAATTGTCTTTTGTTTTCAGCATCTTGCTTTAGCCTTGCAAGACTCCTCGTGTGATTTTATATCGCGTCCTATGACATATGGCTTATGGTGCATGCTACCGCCAGAACTATACTCGAAAATGCTTGGCTAGAATAATAGAGTTTTAACAATTACTATCTGGTGGGAAGCTTGCTTTCGGCTCGACTTTGTGCACTCTGCTTAAATTTATAGAGAATAATTAATGTCCAACAAATTTTTATATATTTATATATAGAATAAAATAATGTTATAAAAAAGAATTTATGAATTGGACAAGATCAAGTTTTAAATAAGAAAGTTTATTTACATAAATATCTGAGCAAGAAAGGTGGAATCTTATTATCAGGAAAGAAAAACGAAACGTTTTAGTAAGTCAGTCTACTAGGTGTTGTCAGTCTTCTAGGTGTTGTCAGTCTACTAGGTGTTGTCAGTCTTCTAGGTGTTGTCAGTCTACTAGGTGTTGTCAGTCCACTAGGTGTTGTCAGTCTACTAGGTGTTATGACTCAACTCATTCAAGTATCCCGTTCTTAAGAAAAAAAAACACAGTTTCTACAACGTGACCACATGGAGGAGGACATTTCGACAAGATGATTAACTAAACATATAGTTACGTTTAACTATTCTGTTGTAAAAGCATCTCAACCTCTATCACTGAGAAAAGTATGGTATGTCAGAATCATATTCAATTCCATTCATGTTCGTTTCGGTTAGTACTCTTTTTGGTTTTCTGTTTTTGTTTTTAAAGAATCATTTCTATCATGTTTTTGTAAAGATAACAAAGAGGCCGATCTGATGAGCTCTTACTCTAAATCCCAATGTAAACATTGAGACTTCCGTTGTGTTTTTGCCATCATTGTCAGGGCGTAACTTTAGGTAACTGTTTTACTTAGCATACTAATGGGAAGGTTCTCATCTTGATGGAGATTGAAAAAAAAAATACTTAAATTTTTTTTTTTTTTTGGTTTTTTTTTTTTTTTTTTTAATATTTTTGCGATCGCGTAGTTACTTCAGGGCAAAAACAAAACGAGGCTCAAACATTTATAACAATTATGCACAACACGATAAAGCTAAAAAATTCCTCTCGTCCCACCGTAAAGAAGGTTGAAACAATTAATACTTTAACAACATGCGTGAAACACGTCGTCACCTGTAGAGCAAAGGTAAAACGATAAAAACACAACGTCTTACATTGCAGGACCTACTCCTCAATTTGGAACATGTCACATCTCATGTACATCCATTCATCTCATCACAATACTCGACTACGTCATCTATATAACGTATCACATTACGCCTTTAGTATAACCACATTTCACAAAGTAAGTCAATGTATCACAATGCACAACATTTATTAAAGAACACTTGGAGTTCTGTACAGAATATTCATCTCGATCCCTTTTGTCTCTCTCTCTCTCTCTTTCTGGCTCTCTCTATTTCTCTCGTTAAAGTTGCAATAATTATTCCATTCCCTTATCACTATTCTCTCCATCTCTTACAGCGCCATTGTCCACATTCTTCGAAACATTAAATCTCACATACCGCTTGTTTCTACTACTAGATGTTAGGCCACAGAGAGAAGCTTTCTATGACTAAATTCATATCATCTAAGGACATGATAAAAAGAAATGTAAAAATGTACAACGATAATGTAATGGATAATAAATACACCAGTTAAGATGGAGAGATGTTCGCAGCTAAGATTACACTTCGGCTTAAAAAGGGCAAAAGGGAAACAAGAAGGTATAATCCGTTTAAAAAACTGTGACCGCTCAACAGTTGTTTCCCTTATTACCATTTTTTTCCCCCCTCTATTTAAAAAAAAAAAAATGTTATCCTCTTTTATTGTTTCCTTTTTTAATGAAGAACTTATTCAGATTGAAAAATGTGTGTTTGCTTAAAATATGCTTTAAAAAATAATCCTGGTTTATTTATTTATTTTTTTGATGGAGACTCCTAGATCGTCAATTACTTAAACTAATTCTTATTTTAAACATAACTTAGCATGTAAATTTCAAGAGAAACATTTCTTTAAATCCAATAAATATAATTCCGTTTAGACACAATGAGATTTTTCGACATGTTTAAAATAGGACTTAATGGAAACATTTTTAATGATCAAACAATTACAACCCTTTTATATGAACTAAAAAAAAATAAAATTTTTTTTTTTTTTTTTTAGTTATGGTAATTAGGAAGCTGTACTGTAGATCATATGAGACAAAAAGATAGATGTCTTTTACGTGTAAAGTAATACAGTTATTTTCTTCACTTGTAACCGTTTGGATACTAATGGCTGGGTTGCGTAAGCGACCGCGTCCTCGAAGAAATTCGGGGGCGTCCACATGGGGTTTTGCCTCTTCGCGGCGTGGCAGACTAGTAGGGGGGACTTGTCCACCCGAAGCTAAAAAACCCCGGCCAAACGCATGACTCCCAACGCAACGGGAGCTGCCACTAACATGATTACTAGTTGCTGTTAATGGGTATGAGGCTTGGGTGGCCCTCAAAACCCATGCCGATGATTTTAACTACGCGGCCGTGAGAAAGCCGCCCCTAGGCAACCGTTTCGTCCCGCCACTACCAACGTCCCGACCGAAAGACTCCCTGGGCGGTGGGGGTTGGTAACGCAACACCAAACCACCGGAGTGGAAGCAAAGCCGTCCTGACCCACAGAGAGTTAACTGCGGACGCTTTAAACGCAGCGTCCTCGGTCGACCGGGCCTCCTCTAGGTCAAGGGGGAGGTTCCCGGCGCCCTCCCGCACGGGCTGGAGTCGGGTTAAGTCCTTCAGTGCTCTGGTTTGTGTGGGGGAGCGCCGGGGGGGGGGGCATTAAGAGCTCGCGCTCGACGGCCCACCGATTCCATCTCTTATGCGACATTTGGATACTAATGGCGGCGATAACTTTCGTAAACACATCATTATAGAAACACAATGCATAGATTAAAAACAAGCCAAACAATAATGACATCAAAAAATTGTACTGGTACTATTACTATTAAGCAACGTCAAAAAATTGTACTGGTACTATTACTATTAAGCAACGTCAAAAAATTGTACTGGTACTATTACTATTAAGCAACGTCAAAAAATTGTACTGGTACTATTACTATTAAGCAACGTCAAAAAATTGTACTGGTACTATTACTATTAAGCAACGTCAAAAACTTTGTTGTTGTTCTTTTTAAAAAAAACACTAAAATATATTTTAGAGAGTGGAACAATAATTTAGATTAAATTTTTGAAAAATTCAAAAAAATCACTACGATGTTTCTATCTTTTTTTTTTCTTTTTTTTTAAATGGAACAATAATCTCAAATTTTCATTAAAATGTATATCCTTATTAATTTTCTAAAGTTTGTTTTATGCTTTAAAATAGGTAAAAGTTTTAATGTAAATTGTTCTTCTATATATTAATGGCCCACGATCAATGTATTTATCATTCTGGCCCCTATGTATGTAGACGGATTTGCAATTCAGTAGGCTGTAATCAATAAATGTATGGGCTGTTCAAATCCTTTATTTTAAATTGAGCTGTTTGAATAATATCGACTCTTTGAATTAAGTGGAAGAACTTTACATTTTATCTTTTAATATTTGACAATTTTTAAAGAAACCAAGATAAAAGCAATCATCCCAATCCAGAAATTTGATTGCACGCCTTCGCAGGAGTTATGTCCCTGTTGGCCCTTGGCTGTTCCGATGACGTCACGCTGCAGGGATTTTGCCGCGCTGGACGACACGTCTTTCCCGACTTCCGGCACCCTCTCGTCTTTCATCCGGTCGTCCGCTCTGTCCCGGTTGGCGAAGAGCTCGTCCCTTGACCGAGGGACCCCCAAGACCAGATCTGTGTGCACATAGTCCTTCACCTTGTCCTTGCCGTATTTCACCGCCGGGTCTTCCTCCTGAGTACCCCTGACCAACCCGGGCACGTTGTACCGCGGGTTGGACACCACCTGGATACCGACGCCAGGGACTCTGTTGGCGCAAGGCCTGGGCATAAAACTCTGAGTGGACAAAATAAAGGGAAGGTGAAATTAGTGATTTGTAAAACTTCGCTTTTGTTTGTGGCTGGCTGGGTGGCAAACTCTTTGGATGCCTAACTCGTGACGCACATTTAAAACGTCCCATTTGACTGTTAATAATGTTATATTCCAATTTCAGTAGTTATAAACATTTACTGAGATATTGTCTTTTTCATTTAAGTCACATCTTCTTTCATTAGTAATTAAAACGTTACACACACACTCTCACACACAAACAAACACACACACATATATATATATATACTATATACACAATTGATGTGTAGAGATGTTTTTTGAAATATCATTTAATTCCCCCACTGACTCGCGTCACATTTCATTACTAGTCGTAGAGTGTCCCTCCATCTAACCACACCGTTGCCGCCCATCCCCTGATAGCCACGTACCTTGAAGATTTCAATGAGAAGACTCGTCATGGGTTCAGGACAGTACAACGTACCTTGAAGGTTTCAATGAGAAGACTCGTCATGGGTTCAGGACAGTATAACGTACCTTGAAGGTTTCAATGAGAAGACTCGTCATGGGTTCAGGACAGTACAACGTACCTTGAAGGTTTCAATGAGAAGATTCGTCATGGGTTCAGGGCAGTACTTCTCGAACGGCACGCGGAGGCAGTTGTGGATCTTCTCTGTGAAACTGCAAGATAAGAACACGTTAAAATTTCAACAAGAAATCTGCCTTTTTTTGTTGTTGTTTTTTTTGTGTCAACTTTCTGCATGTGAAAACAATCTTCAAAACGAATATTTTTTACTTTTACTTTTTACTTTAGAGATTTTTTTTGGTGGAAGAAATGGAAAAGGAGGGGGGATAAGATTTATAACAATTGCCAAAATTACACAACATTTCAATTGTAGTATTTCAATAATACTAGTTTCACTCATCTCCTCAACCCCTTTCAAAAAAAAAAGATTAACATTATTATACTGAAAACGCCAATCTGTTTCTCATATTGTATTGCTTTACTTTCGTCGTACATGATACGTCTCGGCGTCTTAGCTAAGTCCAGCACACGGACCACGCTTGGTGTACTCACGAGCACGTGATCTCGATGACCGCTTCCGTTCTCTGGTCCTCGCTGACGTGGTTGTAGGAGCTGAGCTCGGCCTGGATGGAGTTCTTCTGGGCCTTGAAGGCCTCCACCTCTTTGACGGCACACGGCTCGAACTCCTCTTTCGCCTTGGCCTCACAGGCGGCATGGTCGCTGAGGTCTGGTCAGGACACAATTTGTAATATTAAAATGGCGCGTGAATAATGGAGTTTTTAGTAAGTTAACTATGACGTGGCCTCGTTTGGAGCGCAAAACTTTAATTCCCCCAACTCCTGGGTCGCTCTTTAAATGTTTGGTAAATAATTTACATTGTATAATCCTAGCACTTTTTGTCATGTTTCCTAGTAATACGGGGTCAACGATAGTGGATCTCGTGTAAGCAGGTCGTGACTTCTATTTTGGCATTCCATAAATGGAATATTTCACATACATAGATAGTACCTATTTACTTGCATAATGTTACCTTGTAATATATGTCTTTATATCTTCCTACATAAACAATGAAAGTACATATGAATTAACAATTTTAAAAACGTAAATCTGTTTAAGAATTATTATAAACTAGCAGGTAAACAGGGGGTCCACACAAAACCGAAAAACATGGCAAGGGATCTACGAGACAAAAAAGTTTGGGGACCTCTGATCTAAACCAACGGTGGCCAAACCGCGGCTCACATTGCGGCTCGCGAACAATTTATGAAATTAAAACTTTTCGTTTGAAATATATATTATCAAAAATATTTGTTAATTGTGTAACTGTAACGCATATATTTCTTCACTTGTGTAACTGTAACGTATATATTTCTTCAACATAAGGTTAAGGTTAAAAACAATTGAAAAGTTTAAATCATTAAATTCAAATAAAAAGTACTTTTTAAAAATAAATCACAAAAGGAATTTTTCATTGCGAGTGGGGTCGTGACCCCTAGTGCTTCAATGCGGCTCTCAACAATTTTTTTAATTTTAAAAATGGCTCTCTGTTACTACAGGTCTGGCCACCCCTGATCTAAACACTAAAGATTTAGGTACCA
The DNA here is from genome assembly GCA_964017045.1 of Omphiscola glabra. Taxonomy (NCBI): domain Eukaryota; kingdom Metazoa; phylum Mollusca; class Gastropoda; family Lymnaeidae; genus Omphiscola; species Omphiscola glabra. The sequence continues at coordinate 5,343,050 of OZ024799.1, forward strand.
TTTTCACATTGGACGGTCTAAACACTAAAGATTTAGGTACCATTTTTACATTGGACTATCTAAACACTAAAGATTTAGGTACCATTTTTACATTGGACTATCTAAACACTAAAGATTTAGGTACCATTTTTACATTGGACTATCTAAACACTAAAGATTTAGGTACCCTTTTTACATTGGATCGTCTAAACACTAAAGATTTAGGTACCATTTTTACATTGGACGGACTAAACACTAAAGATTTAGGTACCCTTTTTACATTGGATCGTCTAAACACTAAAGATTTAGGTACCATTTTCACATTGGACGGACTAAACACTAAAGATTTAGTTACCATTTTCACATTGGACTATCTAAACACTAAAGATTTAGGTACCATTTTCACATTGGACGGTCTAAACACTAAAGATTTAGGTACCATTTTTACATTGGACGGTCTAAACACTAATTTTAAGACTTTTTAATACAAGAAATCATATGATCAGTTTGTGCTCGGTAATAGAGTTTTTAAAAGAATTATGTTTATCATTTTTTAAATATCAATTTCGGGTGATATAAAGCAATGCTACGTCATTTTATCATGAACTGTGGAGTCTTAAGTTGGGCTCCATTAAAGACTTACAATGTATTTTATTGCAAATATTCTCCATGGCGTCCCGCCACTTGTTGACGTCGACAACCAGATCAAAATGGCGGACCCCTTCCTTGGTTTTAGCACACCTGTTGTACAGCCTGCTCAGGCAGTCCAATGTGTTCTGGATGGAGCCGTCTCTTTAAACCAAGCAATACAAATAATGATTATTGTTTCTTTTTTTTTTAAAAAAAATCTATATTTTAACAACAACAAAAATAATTTTTAAAAAATTAAAGCATCAGTTATGAAAAGTATGGGGAGGTAATTATGGCAGAAGTTATTTTAGGCCGCGCGTGTCTTCCTTAAGATAATGTCTGGAAATATGTCTTACTACTATAAACCGCCAAGAATTGACGACAGTAATGCGTGAATTTCCGATCTGCTAAAGTTACTTGACAAAACATGAACTCAAGTAACGCACATTTAAGAATCCCAATTTTCGCTACATCCCTTACTCCCATGATACGTCACTGCACCGTTTTTTTTAATTTGACGCCTATGAACTATATTAAATATTCTGATGTCCCAACCACTTTGAAACCGAATATTTTTTACACCATACTTAAATTGAGACGATTCTAATTTCCGAAAGGAAATTATTACGCACCAAACGCATTTGCTGTATTTAACAAAATATATCAATAAGCGTAGTAAACGGGAATTATATTTTGCGCGCTATTGAACTCATTATTGAACCATACTTTCTTTCAAACCTACATAATTTTTGTCATCTACTCTCAATACAAAATTCACTGAATAGGGAGAAGCCAGCTAGTTAGGAAGCTGCCGGAAATGGAAGCAGCCGGAAACGGAAGCAGTCCACAAGTCACACCAGAAGCGTAATATATATAAGAGATAATGTTGTACGACAGGGTGAATGTATAGGATTGTAAAATAGTCTTATTCTATATATTAAGAACCATCGATCAAAGTATTTATCAATCTGGCTCCTATGCATGTTGAGGGATTTGCAATGTTTCTGTGCCTGGCATTGAAGAGGATATTTCGCTGCTTGCAAGGGCCATTCAGCGAGGGTATCATGAACTGGAGGTTGGAAGTTCTGAAGCAACAGACATAAAGGTGTCGCATCAACTGTTCCTCTTGGAAGGCCTTTTCCAGTCCTTGATTGTTTTTGGCAGGAATGAGCAGCTCCTGTACTGCTTTCATGCTGTTATGGGCCGGAACTCATGCTTGTCATGGCCTCGTCGCTGTCTAGAGGACGAAATGGACGAGTACGGAGAGTGGAAGGGGCTATGCAGCGGCTAAGTGAGATGACAATGTATTGTGTTTGAATTTACAGTCGCTAGCGGTCTCTCGAAGAGGTCAGGTCTCGGGGGTCAGATGCGACCATCAAAACAATCGCTCAAAACAAATCTGATATGTTATTCCAACAGATCTATAATAATAATAATAATTCCCGAGTGGATCTTTCTTGTCCGCCCAGCTCTCGGTACGCACAGTGCTGCGTTCTCATTCGCTGCTTCCCCCGCCGTGCGCTTTCGATCACGGACGCACCGAATGCACACAAAAGAACACATTCGTTACCCATCGCGCTGTCGCTCCACATTTCGTATCCTTAATGATTTAGAGTAAAACTATTTTAAAAGAAGCGATTCGATTTTGGCACCTCTTCTCGCATTTTTACAAGCGCAACGTGATTGCGTTTCCCCCGAGCTAGTTATAATTGAAGAATCTGCGTTCAAGCTGTGTGAATGAACAATGTCTGTGCACGTTTGAAATATAATGACAGGACTGCTTTCTATTTCTTGTTGTTTCTTGATTCTTTTTGTTTTCTGAGGAAGGCTTTTAGCCGAAAAGTTCTTCTTTTAACATCTTTGCTGTATATCCTCATAATATTTAAAGATATCATTAAAAAAAAATATTTACGATACTGTTACTTTTCCTCAGCGTGCTCCTTCTGGTAATCGGTTACTAGCGTATCGTTTCCGTCCCTGTGTATAATCGATTCATGTTTTGCCTACACTTTTCAATTCATTTTATCGCTCAGAGGAAAAAGAAAAATATGGCCAGGCGCCAACAAGTACAATGTGAGGGAATCAATTTCTCATCATTTCACGTGGTAAGAAAAAAACCAGACACACTATAGGGGAACCACTGATGTAGAGATTAGGAGTTCATGGGTACCTCCTTGACTGTCATAAAATCGGTGAGTTTGAGTGTTGGGTGGGGGTAAGGAGGGGGGGGGGGGCGGGCGGGGAGTAAACCTAAGACAAATACACAAATCATCCTATCCTCGAGGGGCTATTAATAGAATTACAATCCCCAGCGCGAGTTAGTGAACTGGTATCCCAATGAATGGGAAATGTGGTCATGAAGGGAAAAATATAAAAATAAAAAATTTCAATTGATGATGGCACAAATTCTTTAGATTTAAACATAAAAAAAGAATTAAAAATAAATTAATTGACTTTTTTAATTGAAGGAAATAAGTGTATGAATAGTTGTATCGGGAAATGTAAAAAAATTATATATAAGTGTATAATTTCAAAAGTTATATACTTTTATAAATCTCAAGATTGGCGCGGTTCTCAGCGGATAAATTAATCTTTTCGTTGATTTACGCCAAAAATGTAATTTCTGTACGCAAAAGTTTCACTTATTATAAATAAATATGTTAGCGGAAATAAGACAATTTTGATCAATATTTGTGGACTTTTGTCTTTAGACTCGGATGTCCTAATGCAAGCCTGTATGGCCTGCATGTAATTAGAGAAGAGGCGGTTATAGGCAGACGTGAATCCAGGAGTCAAGCAGGACCAGTGGGACCATCTCCCTTTTCATCTTGTGGAAATTTTTCAACTTTCTAAAATACAATAATGGAAAAAAAGAATTATTATTATTTAAAGAAAATTACAAACTTAACGTCCTTAATTCACGGTTTCGTTGCCCATGACGTCGATGCGATCATATTCAATTCAATTCATGTTCGTTTCACTTTCAATTACCAAGGACGTCACATTTCAATGCTATATATTGCTTTATTCGTTTATCTATAGCGGAGTTTAAAAGCGACTCGGATAAAGAAAGAGAAATATAGGAAATTTCTAATTTTTTTAATAATATATATATTTATATATAAATATATATATATATATATATAAATATATATATATATATATATGTTTTTATTGCCGTGTCAGCAAAAATCGATGCCAAACCCAACGGTAATAAAAGGGTTTAAGGTAATTTAACAAGTGCAAGGACCAGCAATGTACTGTATCCGTACGAATCAATTTGTATTTCACAATAAGACTGTCGTTTTACCCCCCCCCCCCCCGTGGCCTCCCTCCAAAAAAATCGTAAACTGCTTCATTCATGATAAAGCTGTCGCCTGTTTCTGTTGTAGTTTGGACAGCATATAAAGCATGACATACTTTTAAAACCGGACCCGATTCCTCGTTAATGCTATTTTCTCTTCCCATCCCCCCCGCCCCCTTTTTAGTGTTTCATACTTAAAAGTATAAATTAAAATGTAAATACCAAGAAAAGCAATAAGATTTATTTTATTACAATGAAAATCTACAAAATAATTTTTTTTTAGAAACGCCTTCCAAACCACTCCTTCCCCCCACCCCAAATAAAATTTAAAGAATCATTACATCCTCATATTTAACGGTTAATTTCTGTTCCAATCATAGCAGTACTTTCCAAAAATGAACAGATCTATTGTATCGCTGAGACCCACTGGCGATAGGTATGATAGAAAATATGAAACAGAGGGGACTGAGGTGGTAACTGAAATTGAAATGACAAGTTTCTGGACCTCGGCCCAAGCCGTTTGGTCGATAAAAGAGGTTGAACAGTTGTTCTGGGGCGTCTTTCGTGTCTGCACTGTTGCGTGGCCCGGGGGGGTGGGGATTAGGTGGTGTACAATCTAACAGCTGACCCCTTTAGGGAGTCATTTACCTCGCTTATCATGTTTAGACCTGAATACATTAGGTTGTGGCTGTGTAATCTATCTGAGACACTCATTTGTCATGTAGTGCAATATACAGCCGCCTGTTTGCCCCTACGCTTTCGGCGTAGCAACTAAGGTTTTAAGCCTAAGACTTCGACACTCCGACGAACCTAAAAGAAAAGTGCAGTTTCGTGAGTTTTTTCGTGCATTTTGTTTATTTTTAACTAAAAGCATCGGTCAATACCGGTTAACTAAAAATAAACAACTGGGCTGTTTTCGCTAAGAAGTCACCGCACTTTCTGTGTTGGCACCGCATACAATCGAATAATAACGACATCCTTCAACAAATCTGAGAACCATAACTTGTCGATTTCTTTATGTTAACTTGTATAAGCAGATGTGTAGCTGAGTGGATTTCCTGACACAACTTGTAGTTTGATTGTAACCCTAGCCCCCCCCCCCCCCAATAATTGACCAAACTAATCTTTGGCGCTTGACACTACGTTTTTGAGAGCTGAAAACTACTCTGACACTAACCCGAAAACAGGTCTGAATATAAGTGCGCAACTGAGATGTTGTGAGCGTGTGTTTTTTCCCCCGCTTATTCCTAATGTTAATTCATATGAATTTCAGTACTTTTTCAAAGGTCATTCACACTTTTATGCATATTTAGTTGTTGTTTTTTAGATTTTTCTAGAATCTAATTATTTATGCTTGATAGTGTTCAATTATTCAAGAGGCTTGAATTTCGCTTCAGGACATATCCGCTTTCGTCTTGTCTTTGTCTTGGTCTGTATGGTGGGGGAAAAAATAATCAGTTGTTTTGTAACCATTCTTTGCATGTTTTCAGACTTCTGTCAATATGATAAAAATTTCAAAGCCTCTTGAAATCGTCAAAGTTCCGCCACTCACTCTCTCGCTCTCACGCTCTGCTCTCTAACCGCCTGCCTCTCTGTCTCTCTCTTTCTCTTGTATCATCTCTGCCGCTCTCTGTTGCTCTCTGCTGCTCTCTCGCAACGCCCTTGTATTTCCCAACGTCATTGTAGTTTCCTTCGTCTTCCAGCATGACTCTCTCGTCTGTCTCTCCAATACACGTGTCGCTATTTTTATATCAGACTTTGCATATTAAACACATTTTAAAAAACGCACACACACATGCCTTGTATCACGAAGAAAGACTTTATGCAACACGCTTAATTAATTTTAAAAAAATTTTTTTTACACAAACGAACGATCTCTCGCTTACCTGCAAAGTTTCGACGTCTGGTCCAGGCCGGTTTGCAGCAAAGCCAGTGGCCCGCTTTGGGCAGCGTGTCCCTTCTTCGGGGTCATGCAGCTGCTGACGTGCTTCTCCAGGTTCTTGGGACAACTGGCCACTGAGGGTAGCGCTGGTAGAAGGAAGCGTTTCGTAAAATATATTGCACATTTAGTATTACTTATTGGATTTTGTGTACGGCGTTGGAGTTTGGGAAGCTGCCTATGCCACACAGCAGTTGTTGTTGTTGTTGGTTTTATATTTATTGTATTCAATTTTTGTTGTTGCCATTTTAACATGTTCAACGTCATAACTACATGAAATTGGATCCCCGTCAAAATTATATTTTACCATGCCAAACGTCTAATAATAGAAATAATAATTGAAGAAACGGGAAAATGTTATTTATGATCCAAAGGCAAATTGTTGAACGTTTCTGCAGTGACTGGTATGTCATCCTTCCGTCTTCGCGAGACGACGGAGTAGCTGTGTACACTTCAACAAATGGCTCACTAGGCTATGATGATCTCGGCTGCATTTCGCGCCATAGAATCTTGACTTCTGGTCAGATTTGGCCTTCCATGTTGTTTTTATTTGTGTTGCAAGAGCTTCGTTTCGCGCATCTTCTGCCTCTTCGACTATATATAAAATTGTGGAAATATATTTTAAAAATATATTTATGTTGTAATAACCTGTATGTTGACCTAGTTCATACGTACCACAAGCCGTGGCATTCAAAACTACCTCCCCTCCCCTCTCTCTCTCTCCTTTGATAATGACGTCACTCATTAAATATGTAGTGCTGTACCAACCCCATCCTTTTCCAAGATTGAGAAAAGTTCGTTTAAATTTCATTTTTGCTCTAAACAAGGCTATTGGGTGGTGCGATTTCTAGAATTTATTTTCTGTACTCTTTGTGTGCGAGTGCGTGTGTTTTTGTGTGCGTGTATGTGTGCGTGTGTGTGTGTGTTTATATTTGTATCTTTTGATGACTATACGTTCCACTTGCTGTGATTTAAGTAATTTCTATATATTTGATTTTGAATTTTTATAGAAATTTTAAAGCATAAATATATTGAATACTTAGTTTTGGTATCGCTTTTCATTTTACACCGGTTTTCAGTCTTTTGTTAAGTATCGTTCAACAAAGGAGCAAATCTTAAATCAGATTACATTTAGAAAAAAAAAACTACATTACTGTACGGAAAAACTGTCAAGCTTCAGAAAACACGTGCATTTAGCCTATTTATGACATCGGATGCACTCATCCGCTCCCCATCGGAACCCCCGCTGTCTCATCGTATCAGACCCGTCCCCGTAGTTAGCGCGTTGTGGCCAGTAGCAGTTAGGCCTGCTCATCACAGGGGATGGACGCCACTCGGTAATTGACCGCATCCGGAAATTTGATCGAAAGAAATTTCGTCGACGGAAAATTGATCGACGGAAATTTGATCGGACGGAAATTTGGTCGAATCGTTTTTTTAGTTTATAAGTTAAAATTTTGCGTCCAATTTTTTTTTGAACGCATTATTTTGTTTTACTATATAGTATAGTGCGTTCAAAAAGAAATTTGACGAAAATTTTAACGTCTGAACTGAAAAAAAATATTCGACCTAATTTCCGTTCGATCAAATTACCGTCGATCAATTTTCCGTCGACGAAATTTCTTTCGATCAAATTTCCGGTAACCGTTATTGACAGCTAATAAATAAGTAGGCTAACCGACTGATTGGGGTGCTGTTGTGTCCAGTCCCCCATTCCCCCACCTCCCCCCCCCCCCCAAGGTAGGTCTTTAGGTTTCGTGTTAGCATATGGCCAGTCAATGGCGGCGTCATGTGTGTAATTTTTTAAAATAAATACACTATTTTATTTATTTATTAATTTTTTTGTTGAAATTTTTTTTATAGCAAACTATGTTTCTTTCAAAAAATTTACAAAAAAAAAAAAAAAAAAAGAAATATAGATACAAACCAACTAGCCAACATTATATTGAAACTTCTTAGCTAAGACGTATGTATCTGTTAATCTTACAAATGATGAGGCCACTTTCAAAACCTGCTCTAAGTAAACTCCTGGTTGATTTTGAAAAATAAGCCGTTTTCGTAAATCAAATTTATATAACAAATATAGCATAGATATTATGGTGACATTTTAGATTATAAAGAAACTTTTGATTCATGTAATGTATAAAATAGTATATATTGCTGACATGAAAAATTTTTTTTAAAAATTTAAAAAAAGCAAAAAAGACAAATTGAATAACTCATTTTTTCTATCTTTATAAAATGTGATTTAGAAGTTGTTTTTTTTACAAGTGGCCTCCCCAATCAAGTAATAATGAACCATTATCGTCAAAGCCGTGGTTCTTCTGTATTTTAAGGGCCCACCATCAATGAATTGATCATTATGGCTCCTATATTTCAGAGGGGTTCGCGATGTTACTGTGCGTGGTTTTGAAGGGGATACTTCACTGGTTGCAAGGGTAACTCAGCAATGGTGTTATGAACTGGGGGTTGGAAGACAGGAGGCAACAGACGCAAATTTGTCAACTGTAATCGCCTCAGCTGTTGCTTTTGGAAGCTTGTTCCAGTCCTCTATTGTCTTTGGTAGGAATGAGGAGCTCCTGTACTTGTTGTCTAGCTTGACATAAACCTGGATAAATGTCAAAACGCTCGCCCTAGTGAATTGCCAGGAGGTGATAACTACATATTTACTTCACAGTGAACCGTATTCCGAATTCACCCAACAAGGTGAGTTATCAGAAGTTATTGGATTAGTATTCCTAAAGGTGCGCCTTGTGTTTCGTGTGTTTTTCATGTGTCTGTTTAAGTGGTCTTTTATTTAAGGACAACAAAACAAAAGTGTCTTTCCAATCATTTCAGTTGGTAAATTTGAGACAAATGTCGTTAACGCCATGTGATATCGAAGTCATCACAACTTCAGTAAATAAATACATACATATATTGTGCTCGTAATGATTAGACCATTAACAAGCTTTTAAATTTCGCTGACGTCATGCCGATACAGCCAGATATTTGATGAGCCGGTGTTTTACAAAAGTGAACTATTTTTATATCCTTTTAATTGAATGATGCAGACACGTATTTCATTTTGAACTTTAGAAGAGAGTCTGCTGTCGCCACCTGAGGCAGACTGTCTTAGATTTATCACTTGTCTGTTGTCGCCACCTGAGGCAGACTGTCTTAGATTTATCACTTAACCATTATTTAATACGCAAGTCCGTACAGAGGGCGAGACGACCGAACGGTGGATTTAATGGCGCCCAACCTGAATGTAGCAACCAAATAATCAATTATTTTTATTTTTTTAAAATGTTAGTAAAGTGCATTTCAACTATTATTGACACCATTCATTTTAAATCTTTATTATTATTATTTTTTTTTTTTTGTGTGTTGATGGTTGATGGAGCGAGGGTTGTAATGGAAGTAAGTGGGCTGGTGATGGAAGAAATGCAAAGAGATTTGTGTGTGTGCTGGGAGTGGGGGGGGGGGAGTGGCATTGCCTCCTTTTTTGACAAATTTCCGGGCCTTTAAAATTAATTTTTTAAAAATAGCCTGACGTCATTCACATATTTTTGTCCAGATAATTTTATGATATATCTAAACACGTTTTTTAAAAAAAATAAAAAAATTCTGACACTTACGTATACTATAAAATACTATTTAACAAAAAATTAAATGGAAAATTTGTTAACAATTTAACCAGAGAAGTTCGAATTAAAGGCCCGCAATTAACCCACAGCAGAGCCCCCTCCCATGATTTCCTACTTCTAATGTTCACTTTGGCTCACTGGTAAAAGGAAAAAGGATACCCAAAAGAAAAACCCGTGCTCTTTAGGTTGGTACAGCGGTTCTCAACCTTCCTTATGCCGCGACCCTTTAATAGAGTATTCATGCTGTGGCTACCCCCAACCGCAAAATTATTTTATTTTCATTACTACTTTATAACTGTTGGTATGTGTGTTTTCCTACGGTTTTAGGCGACCCCTGGGAGAGGGCCATTCGACCCCCGAAAGGGTCGTGACCCATAAGTTGAGAACAGCTGGGTTAGTACTACGAGCAGAATCGCAGCAGTCATCTTGTTTAAGGCCACGTGGTGTTTTAACATGCACACGTCCAGCCCCTCATAACGGGTGAGCGTCAATCTTCATGTAGAGACCATTTGTGTGTCGACGTCATTAACTATTAATAGATCAACTTCCAGTTAGGCCCGTGTGAATTACTTGGCCTTCCATCAATTGGGCAGGGCGCGGATGCAAATTGGCAATTAGTTGCGACATGGGCATGTTTGGCCAGGAAGCAGTCGCATGTGAGGACCGAACCGAGAGTAAGAGAGAATAATAGAGAACAAAAATGCTGAACATGTTTTATCTTTATAGAATAGTAATCAGCGACGCCCCCCCTCCCCGCCCCCCCCCCGCCCCCCCCCGCCCCCGAGAGTCAACATTGTAGCCAAATTTTTATTGTATATTTTTGTGTTAGTCTCTGTTTGTTTCGCTGAAGAAGGCCTCTTGCAGACACGTTCGTTGCATTTTTGGGTTTTTTGTTTTTTTTTTGCGTCCTTTTTTTTTTGGGTTTCACCATACTAAGTTACACATATTTCATAATAAGATGCAGCATATGTCATTTTAGTTTAGTTATTTTTTTATTTTCCCCCTTACTGTTAAAGGAAAAATATTAATACAAATTGGCTCTTCGGGTTGGGCTAAGCACTTTCTCTTTGAAGACAGCTAGGGAAAGAAAATATAAACGAATTCGGTTTGAGAGTAGACATGCATCCTTTTTAGCATAATCATGTATTATTTAAACATGTATGAATAGATAGTGTTGCTGTGTTATAGACTTATGTGAGCTTAAGGCTTAAAGTGCTCGTTGCAGTCAAAATATTTCAAATACCTCTTAACTGCAAGTATTTAAAAAAAATTATTTTTTTTTTTCTTTAATCCTTCGCCCAGTAAGAAATAGAAGAAAACTCAAGTGGACTAGAAGAAATTGAAATCATTATAAACTTTTAGTTTGTCGAATTTAAAAAAAAATAATTACTATAGCTGTATGTGATAAAATAAAATTAAAAAAAAAATATTAAACATTTTTTTTTAAAATCCAGAGATGCGAACTCACATAAAAAGCTGTTGAATGCATTCATCTAAATCCAAGCTATCCTATATAGAGGATTCAATCTCATAATGAGACCATGTCGAGCTGTTTAATGTCCGCCGGGGTAGCCATCCTTGGGAAATCATTCCCGAAAAAAAATAAGTAGGAACGATAAAAAAAAGAAAGAAAGAATCTTCCATTAAAAGAAAAAAGATATAAGTAATATTTTAAGTCGCGTTGAAAATCCCATATGATTAAGGGCGTTGTCGTTTAATGTAAGCCAGGAGACCCTGCTTCGCGACGTAACGATATTTCCCACGGGTTGTGTTAAACCCATTGGTTCAGTTCATTCGGAGAAGATCTGTTATTACGGTATCCACCTAAACTCGTATCACTTGAGTCTCTATATAGAACTTGATGACGGTATGTTGACGTACTTGAGTCGTATGGTGCTTAATTGGTGTATGGCAGTTAATTGTTGTGTGTGTGGGGGGTGTCACTAATCAGTCAGTTGGTAAATGGTTAATTACAGGTTTGGATAAAGCGAGTTGAAAGAAGTAATGGTTGGGGAGGGGGGGGGGGGCGGTACACGTATGGTCAGTTGGTGTTGAGTAAGAAATGTAGTGTTCAGTTGTATGGAGGCTAGTTAATTGTATGGGTCTTTTTATTGGGTGGGGGGCACTAATCGGTCATTGGGTAGGATATAAGTCAAAATGGACCGGCATTCGCACGCGGGTCCCATTATACTCAATGCTATTCGCATGTCATTTGTGTTAGTTTATTTTAGTTAAACTGAAGAATTAAGTTTACAAACGTATTGTCCATTCACTTATCTTTCATTTGATATCAAATTTTGTCTTAAAAACCCAACAGTAATATTTTTAATAGTTTTTTAATCCCCACCTCTCACTTTTGGTACCCGGGTACGAATAGCCGCAGCCTTTTAAAAAACACATACTTGTTTTTTTGAGTTATGATTGTTTGAATTGATCAGGTTTGTCCGTTACCAAATAAATTTTATTATGTTTGCATCGGGCGTAAATTTGTTTGACGAACGGGGTACACCAATGGAAACGATCGAAACAAAGTGTGGAATACCTGAAGGAAAAAAAATAACGCATCAAGATAACGAACGTGTCGGCAGGAAGCCTTCATCAGCGAGCACACAACACAGCTGAAATATAGTTTCAGAGAGGAAAGCTTATAATTATTAATTTTTTTTTCTATTCATACGCGAAGGGAGCCAACGCACGTAATTCTCCTTGACAGTAGTTCGGTCATCTGAAATCTAAAACCCATTAAAAATCTTCGTCACTTAAAATGGTTGTTTAAATCGGCCTTTTAATTGTCTGTTGGCCATTAAAAGAAAAAAATCAAGATGGAATATTTTCTGTTACAGTGCATTTAAAAAATCCAACCCAAAAAAAAAAAAAAATAAGAAAACAAAATTTTTTTTTTTTTTCAATTGTTTTTGTATTTGATTTGGGCAAGTGAATTTCGACATCATTGATTGTATGATAGTATCTAGAGAGATTGTTGTTTTCCAGCGAACATATCGCAACTTCAATTTTAAAAAACAATAACTTGCAATTCTCAATGACAAATGAATCTATGAGCTATTTAGGTTTTAAAGTTGTTACGGACACACACACACACACACAAATAATTTAAAGCTAATAAAGTCTTTAATTGATTTTGTACACGATTATGAGATTATAAAACAAACAAAAAATATTTTAATTTTACTTTAAGACGTACTTATATTATTGGTTAACATTTTTGTGATTTGATTTTTTTTTGGTTTTCTTGCTAAATTATACAATCATAATTATGAAACAATGTAATTCTCGGAGAACTGGGTTTAAAAAAAATAGGATTACATTAAGAGTAGTGGAGTGGCTAAGGTTACTTCTCGCCGCCCCCCCCCCCCACCCGGGGTAAACGATTTTGGTTGACACCTCCACCCTCTTTATCCATAAAAAAAAAATTTGCAGGTGGCCAAAAATACCACCCCTTCATATAAAGAAAAAGGTGTCGCCCCCCCCCCCCAAACCTTCTTCCTAAGTCACTTGTTCAGAGTAGAAAATTTACTTGACTTCGATTTTTTTCGTTGTTTGTTGTGAGAATCAAACATCTGTTCGCCAATGACACTGCAGCGGAAGCTACCAGACAGGTCCTTCGACGGTTGGCTTCACATAGCTTCAACAGTTCGTGGTCGTCACTTCAACCGACTCTATGTTGATTAAAACACTGACAAAAGTTTCTTAGAGATACCAGAAAAGGAAATGTGCCAATCAATAAATCATCTCTCGAGATGACCCCCATCCCGTCTACTTCTTCAGGGAACTCCCCGCCCCCCTCCTCCTCCCCCCTCTTTTTCCAAAGATACCCCCTCCCTTTTCATGTTGAAACATCCTGGCTTTTTTTCTTTAAAGATTTCTCCCCGTTCTTCATTTGTTGCTCTCTATCTCTTTTATTGCGTACCACCCACGTTTACCTACCCCCCCCCCACCATAACTGGAGTTCTTCCTTTTTCTTTCTTTTTTTTTTAGACTCCTTGGACGCAGGACGCCCCCCCTTGCTTTCGTTTTTCAGACGCCCGCCCTTCACCACCCAGCCCCATAAACTGCAACACAATGGATCACGCTCCCTGAAGGCAAGTGTTTACAGGTTCTGAATCTCACCGCTGAGAGCCTCCCTGGTCTGGCTTTTGGGTCATTCTTATTAGAATAACTTTATTTCTTTCCTTTGTATATTCTTGGGAGCAAATTATCTTTCTTCCTAAACTATGATAATGATAAGAGTTTTGTGTGTTAAGAAATGATTATTTAGTTTATTGGAGAAAAAAAATGATATTATTACTTTCTTTAAAGCTATAAAATATTTGTTAGAGTGCGCTCCAATGAATGGTCTTCCGTCACTATTTCCGAAGATAAAGAAAAGAGGAGAAAAGAATTATAGACAGGACAATAAATCTTTATACACAATAAATGTCGTCTCTGTAGCTTTTCTTCTGGATCTTCACCCTCACCCCCCTACCTCCAAGTGATAGATAAATTGTGGCAAACTGGCGGTCCGCAGTTCTCACACGGTCCTAAAAGTCATTTGACTGCGTCACAATAGTTGTTTTGGTTGAATTTATTTTATTATAATATAATATAACGTATAGTAATACAACTAAATTATAAGAGGTGTCCTCAAGATACTGAAATTATTGGCATCAAATCATTAAGTCCAGAGATTATGCAGTAGATTGAGAGCGGATTGTCTGAATTTTCTCTATCCTCCTGTATCGTTAGTCTAAAGCCCCCGGTGGCCCAGTTATCTAAACTGAGTCAATCCCCATGCTTGTGGATTGGTGCTCAATCCCCAGCAAAAGCCACCACAAGCAAAATCAACCCAAGCACCCCGGGTGAATGGGACTCGTTAACCTCGCACGGCGACTCATCTAAGAGAAGGTACATTCTGAAAACCAACCCGGAGATGGAGTCCCGTAGGCAGTATGACACTGACAGTGAAAATTCCGATAGCTCCTGAGTGAGCACAGTAAGACACAATGAACGCCGCTGGACCAACCGTTTCCCCCCAAGTCCTACACCCAAAACATTACTAAAAGACATGCTCAAACCATGGCGATATCTACAAAGAAATATCATGATACCAATCAAAATATGTCATGTGACGTGATCCTCCCGAGGCGAGAAGAATATTTCAATACTCCGTGACGTACATTCATTCAATAAAGTTTCCCTTTATCTTCACCTAAATGACACAACAGTTTTTATCCCATAATCCACCGTCATGATTATATCAATTAGTTTTATATTTAAAATGACAATTAACGTATTCCCTTGTTTATTTTTTAGATTTTATTTTATTTTATTATTTTTTTATTTTTGTTGGGTTGCTAAAAAACATTAACCGGTCTAATTTTATCTTCCCACGGTTAACTTTTAGCACCCCCCCCCCCCGATTTAACTCTGTCGACGTCATCCACGTTGTTTGTATGTCAACAAAAAGCTTAGCCCTATAATAGATGATGGAGATGATGGCGGTTAGAATTTCAGATCCTCAATTACGCCAACGCGACGAGAGTACGCCTAGCTCGGAGTTAATAATCTCTTTTTAGAAAGACTAATTCTCTTGTCAGTGGCGTGGCTAGGGTTGGGTGCAACCTGGGGTGGGCCGATAATTTACCCCCCCCCCCCCCACCACCACCACCACTTCCACGAAAGAAAAAAAAACTCTGCTGTTGGCCGAATAAGCCGCCTCTTCATTTTAAAGAAAACAAGTGCCGCCTCCTTCGCACCCCCCTCCCTCGCAACGCCACTGACTCTCGACCTATTACAACCTCATTATTTCAGATCCTAGTATATATTTTTTTTTTCGTATTGCATGACAGATCATTTTTTTCTAAAATAGTTGGTTATATTTTAAGATGATCAAGTTACAAATGTGGATTTCAGAAACGCCTGCGCCACCCCACCCCCCTCCCCAAACCCACCCCCTGTGTGGGCAAAGTTGATTAGGCTCTATTTACCGAAGTTAATGATCCTAATCATTTTTAAGTCCTCGCTTTCATTAGGAAATTGTTTATTCAAGAGTAAAGTTAGATGTTAAATGGAAGGAGTAAAGTATTGGATGCTTACTTTTCATTTTGCTCCATTTACCGAAGGTACTGATCATAATCATTTTTGAATCCTCGCTTTCATTGGCAATTGTTTATTCAAGACGTAAAGGTAGATGTTAAATGGAAGGAGTAAAGTATTGGATGCTTACTTGTCATTTTCCTTGATTGGATTTACATCGTGTCCTTGGCCTGTGGTCAACAGACGCATTGGGGATATTTAAAGGTGTCAGCTGGTCGGCGAGCTTAATTATAGTTTTAGTTTTGTTGTATGCACTTTGAATCTGTATTCTAATAAGGTGTCCATAGATTACATCTGACTACCAAAGGTGTCCATGGACTAGACCTGGCTACCAAAGGTGTCCATGGACTACACCTGACTTGAAAAATGGGTTAAAAGACTACATCTGGCTATCAAAGGTGTCCAAAGACTACATCTGGCTATCAAAGGTGTCCAAAGACTACATCTGACTACCAAAGGTGTCCAAAGACTACATCTGACTACCAAAGGTGTCCAAAGACTACATCTGACTACCAAAGGTGTCCAAAGACTACATCTGACTATCAAAGGTGTCCAAAGACTACATCTGACTACCAAAGGTGTCTATAGACTACATCTGACTACCAAAGGTGTCTATAGACTACATCTGACTACCAAAGGTGTCTATAGACTACATCTGACTACCAAAGGTGTCTATAGACTACATCTGACTACCAAAATGATCGTGGGCTCTAAGTTTATATAAAAAAGGAGGAAGAAATGGGTCTATAGACTACACATGACTACAAAATTTGTCTTAAGACTATATTTGACTACCAAAGATGTCTTAAGACTATATCTGACTACCAAAGGTGTCCTTAGGCTATATCTGACTACCAAAGGTGTCCTTAGACTATATCTGATTACCAAAGGTGTCCTAAGACTATATCTGATTACCATAGGTGTCCTAATACTATATATGATTACCAAAGGTGTCCTAAGACTATATCTGATTACCAAAGGTGTCCTAATACTAAATCTGATTACCAAAGGTGTCTTAAGACTATATCTGACTACCAAAGGTGTCCTAATACTATATCTGATTACCAAAGGTGTCCTAAGACTATATCTGATTACCAAAGGTGTCTTAAAACTATATCTGATTACCAAAGGTTTCCTAAGACTATATCTGATTACCAAAGGTGTCCTAATACTATATCTGATTACCAAAGGTGTCCTAATACTATATCTGATTACCAAAGGTGTCTTAAAACTATATCTGATTACCAAAGGTGTCCTAATACTATATCTGATTACCAAAGGTGTCCTAAGACTATATCTGATTATCAAAGGTGTCCTAATAATATATCTGATTACCAAAGGTGTCCTAATACTATATATGATTACCAAAGGTGTCCTAAGACTATATCTGATTACCAAAGGTGTCTTAGGACTTTATCTGACTACCAAATGTGTCCTAAGACTATATCTGATTACCAAAGGGGTCCAGAGATTACACCTGGCTACCAAACGTGTCTATAGACTATATCTGACTAATCGAGGGATCTATAGACTACACCTTACTACCAAAGGAGTCTATAGACTACATCTGACTACCAAATGGGTCTATTTACTACATCTGAATACCAAAGGGGTCTATAGACTGTATATGATTACCCAAGGGGCATGGAGACTATATCTACCAAAGGTGTCCATAGACTACAACTGAATACAAAAGGGGTCCAAGGACTATATCTGACTACCCAAAGGGTCTAAAGACTACAACAGACTACCAAAAGGGTCTATAGACTACATCTAATTACCAAAGGGGTTTATAGACTACACTTCATCACCCAAGGTGTCTAAAGACTATATCTGACTACCCAAGGGGTTTACAGACTAAATCTGACTACCCAAGGGGTCTATAGATTACACCTCACTACCCAAGGGGTCTATAGATTACACTTCACTACCCAAGGGGTCTGTAGATTACATCTCACTACCAAATAGGTCCATGAAAGAAAGCACGTTTAAGCCTAATGTTTATGTTTTTTGGTTACTACAACTTTACAATTAACAACAATTCCAGCATTATTAAAAAAAAAGAAACTTCACACACACAAAATCGTTGGCAAAAGATAAGGAATCTGGGCTGCAGGCCAAGGTGATTTTTCAAAGGGCTCTATTAACAGTCCAGCGGTCCCAGATCCATAAGTCATTCTTAGTTAATTGTAGTGCGCACCTCAGTAGTATGCCAGGCCTGACCAAAACAATATTTCAGTCCAACGTATGTTATCTGTCAAGCCTGATGTTTAAAAAGGAATAAACAGTCAAGAATAGCAGAGAGTCAATGAATGCTGGATTCCCCCATGGGACACAACTCACTCAGACGCCCGCCCAAGAAACGTCATGTTCTTCAGTGATTTGTAATATGAAGTATTTTATGCAGACACATACAGACGCTGGGATTTACATTGTAGTGACTTTACCCTATTGTAGCGTATTCAAACTATTTTGTATGTACAACTAGAGCAGTGATTCCCAAAGTGGTCTATATCGACCCCCAGGGGTTGACGACAACTAACAAGGGGCCCATGTCAGTGGAAAAAAAATTGGGGTCCATGAAATGAAAATTGGGCTCAACAATAGTGGATCTCATGTAAGCAGGTCGTGACTTCTATTTCGGCAGATAGCACATATTTACTTTTGCATAATATTACCTTATAATATAAAGACATATATCTTTCTACAAAAATGATAAAAGTACCTATGAAGTAAAACTCCCGTATTATGGAATATCGCGAGAAAGTTTTTAATTGCTTTTCCATCCTCATACCTAGTGGAAAGGGGTTTCAGCGCAGTTACCAATCTCCTAACAAAAGAAAAAAAAAACAAAAAGAAACAAACTGGACATCATTAACCGAGGAGATTTGAGATTAAACCTAACTAAATTGATGCCAAATGTTGAAAATTTATTAGTAAAGCATCAGGTTTATCCCTCACACTAAAAGCATTTATTTTTTGCTTAGTTATTTGATGTAACAGAAAGTAAATTTTAATTTGGTTCGTTTTAATTTTTATTTAATTAATAAATGTATAAAACTTAACATGTTTTTTAAACTTAATTTTTTCACACTACGCGTCACTACAGTTATAAATTTAAATCTTTCAAAGTGAGTAGCACTATACCGGGCTGTCAAAAATACGTTTGAAGTTAATGAATTTGCAAAAAAATCAATATCAGGTAAGCAAGGGGTCTACCCAAAACTGAAAAAACATGGCAAGTGGTCTACGAGACAAAAAAGTTTGGGGACCTCTGCACTAGAGGTATACTATACATTACTTTATTCTAGGTATTTCATAATGATTTTGTTTTTAAGCTTTGAACATATATGTCTGCATTCATCAGATCTCAAGGACAACGCTTTTTCTTGTATGGGAGCTTATTTAAGAAGAGCACAATTCTAAACGTTTGAGATCACCTGCTCTGGTTTCGTTTTCCCTTAACAGAATTTCGGAACAATGGAGGGCCGAGAAACGTTTTAGTGGCTACTGGACTTTAATGGGTCGGTTTGTCAAACTGCAGCCGGTCTGGTGTGCTTCAAAGGATGCACATAAATTGTGAACAGCATCGGTGACTGGTTGAAAAGATCTCGGCAGCTCAATCGTAATGAAGGGTACGTCTATAATGTTCATTGTTTGAAACTCACGTTAGTCATTGCGTGATAAATAAGAATACTTGTAGTCGCCTGGATATGTTGGAAAACATGTAAAAACCGTAAAGTATTCACATATTCAAAGTCAAAAATGAACGTTAATACCAGTTTGTTGGTTGTTGTTTTTTCAGTTTTTTTGGGGGGTGAAAAATCGAATTACTGTGATGATAAATATTATAGAGTGAACGATAAAATCTTAAGATTTAAGTTAAGTATTTCAAATTAGGGCTTAACCGGATGCAGTTTTTCTTACTCCAGGTCCGCGTAATTTGAGAAAATACCCGGTGGGTCCAAGCGTTACAAAAAAAAAAAGAGTTAATTTCTCATTTTCTTTAACATATTCAGTCCTTCCCACAACATACACACATACAGTCCTACATCCTACATGCCGGACTTTAAACAACATACACACAGACAGTCCTACATCCTACATGCCGGACTTTAAACAACATACACACAGACAGTCCTACATCCTACATGCCGGACTTTAAACAACATACACACAGACAGTCCTACATCCTACATGCCGGACTTTAAACAACATACACACAGACAGTCCTACATCCTACATGCCGGACTTTAAACAACATACACACAGACAGTCCTACATCCTACATGCCGGACTTTAAACAACATACACACAGACAGTCCTACATCCTACATGCCAGACTAAAACAGTAGGTCAATTGACTGTCCTACACCCTACCCGTAGCACTGTATTATAGATTAATAAAATAGTCCCCCCCCCCTCACCCTTTTAAAGAAAAATAAATAACTTAAGATTACCCGTTTCTTTCGAAACCAGTATTATTCATATAACACATTTGGAGTAGGTGGGAGATTGATTTCGAAAAAGAAGCAGGACACACCAGAAGTTTCCAGAATGAAATTTTATTTCTATAAAAAAAATTTAAAAAATATTTAAAAAATACCCCTTCGTCATAATCAAATATATTTCTTCTAATCACTATTGTGACAAATTGATGATTATATCTGTATTTCTATCTCTCTACCTAATTAGGTTCAACACTCAGGCTATTTGAACTTTGGACCATGACATTAATTTTGGTTTGTATATTTCGTTTCTGACACAGTCAATCGCTCTGAAATTATTCTAAGAAATCGCAACCCCCCTAAATTATGGCCGTGTGTTGGGTGGGCCGTGTGTTGGGTGGGCCGTGTGTTGGGTGGGCCGTGTGTTCGGTGGGCCGTGTGTTGGGTGGGCCGTGTGTTGGGTGGGCCGTGTGTTCTGTGGGTCGTGTGTTTGGTGGGTCGTGTGTTCGGTGGGTCGTGTGTTCGGTGGGCCGTGTGTTGGGTGGGCCGTGTGTTCGGTGAGTCGAGTTTTCGGAGGGCCGTGTATTCGGTGGGCCGTGTGTTGGGTGGGTCGTGTGAGCGGTGAATTGTGTGGTCGGTGGGCCGTGTGTTCGGTGGGCCAGTGTTTGGCGCTCAGTCCACCAAGGCGTCGTTGGAAAAATACAAGACTGACACAGACTCTACGACAGGATTGACTAGGCCGCTTGTCATCTAGTTTATTTGTTAATACCAGTCAGTGCATTTCTACGCTAGAGAAATACTTTAGATGGCTTGTGTTTAATTATGTTATCATTGTGAAATTTTGTCTCCGTTAAAATGTGCATATATTTATGGGCTGAAAATAAATGTGTTCAATGAAATCAAAAACACTTCCATTTATGTAGATCAACACAAAATTCGTATCCTATCGTATCTGTCAAAAAATGTTGGAAAAATATGCAAAGAACCTATATTTTGACTTCATTAAAAACAATATTTAAGATGTTGCTAAACAGTTGGGTCGTGCCGCTCTTCCTGTGGGAGTAAAGACTTGTGGGAATGATTATGCGCGTCAAAGCAATTTTAACCAAGAGCGTGCTCGATTTTCAAAATGTTTTCGAAAGCCGTAAATTCGTTTTATAAGCCATAGCTTAGGGCACTCAATTTTATTTTTTCCAAGCCATTCCGTAAACGACATAATGTCGTTATTCCCAAACGAGTATCTCTTCGGAAGTAAAAAGAAGAAAAGTGCTTTGGTTTTCTTTAAAAATGATAGTTTTGTGAAAAGAAAAAAATATTCCAAAATGTGCATTTTGTGAATATATATAAAGGTTAAATTTGGAAGCATATATCAAGTGTTCAGTCCAAGTGGTCAGTCCAAGTGGTCAGTCCAAGTGGTCAGTCCAAGAGGTTTTGTGTTTAAGTATTTTGGGGGTGATTTTCTAGGTTCTCAAATTTATACATTTTTTCCCAATCGTATCACAATAGGTCACAATGTTTCCCATTTTTTCCCCTTAAGCTAATTTTCAGTTGATGTTTTATATCACCTGTAGTTTGATTTTGAAATATCACTTTACAACCCTAATAACCAACTAATCTTTATTTTGTTTAAATTTGAAAGCTTTCAAAATATTTGCACAGAAATTTAACATTTGAATTTTGAATTTTTTAAATGACATTTCTTTCATTTCAAGATAGACAGTTCCTCAAAAATAGGGTTTTCCCAAGCTCTCAATTTTGTAAAGCTTTTAGCACATACAGTTTCGATGTTCTGGAATATATAGAGGTTAGCATTTATTAAAAAATATCACATTCCCAGCTGCATTGAAGGGGCTAAAAATAAAAATTCTTTTTTTTTTGTTTTTTAAAGCACAGACTAAAGTCGCTCTAAATTTTTTAAATTCGCTTGTGTCTGAGTCTGTCACTCTATCTTCCCCATCCGTTCTCAACCCCCATCTCAAATTGTTACTCTCAAAAGCTCTCTCGTCCAGTATTAACCAACATTTTTACACTCAGACGCATATACAATTTTTTTAAGGAAGTCGTTTTATTTCTGCATATATGTATATATATATATATATATATATATATATATATATATATATATATATATATATATAAAATATGATATATATATATATAATATATATATATATATATACATGAAGTTTTTAAATTTTAAATGGAAAGCTCCTATAGATTAACATCTCTGGAGACACAATGGCTGTCGTAGATGACAAAATATTTTAAAAAGTACATTTATTTTAAAGTAATTCCGTCCCTTGAGGTTTTAGTCAGCGTTGCATCGGTTCAATAATGTGTCAATTGCAAAGAAAAAAGATGTAAAATAGAAATAGAGCTTCATTGAAAAGTCTAGGAGCCAAGGCCGTTTAATAATTCGTAACATAATTTCCATTATAGAGCCCAGCCCCCCCCCCTTATTTTTATTTAAAAAACGCGTATTTTTACATCCAGGGGAGATTTACTCTCGGGTTTTGTACGATTTCTAACCCCTTGGCTTATCTACCCCTCTTATTATTTATTTTTTTAAATATATATAGTATAAAATGTTAAATTAACATTTTCTTACCAGTACCCACTACCCACAAAGCAAAGTTTCTCAAACAGTTTGAAAGAAACGTTGAGCACTTGAGTTCCGTCCTATCTACGTTTGACCATGTCCAAAATATCTTAATTCAAAGTTTAAAAAAAAAAAGTTTGTTATTTTCTTTACTTTTTTTTGTCATTTCTTCTTCGTGTACCATCAGGACCAGAGGTGAGAGTCAACAGTATTTCCCGTTATTCTGCTTTAGATCACGGCACAAGAAGAAAAAAAAAACAAAAAAAAAGTTTGTTATTTTCTTTACTTTTTTTTGTTGTCATTTCTTCTTCGTGTATCATCAGGACCAGAGGTGAGAGTCAACAGTATTTCCCGTTATTCTGCTTTAGATCACGGCACAAGAAGAAAAAAAAAACAAAAAAAAGTTTGTTATTTTCTTTACTTTTTTTTGTTGTCATTTCTTCTTCGTGTATCATCAGGACCAGAGGTGAGAGTCAACAGTATTTCCCGTTATTCTGCTTTAGATCACGGCACAAGAAAAAAAACAAAAAACAAAAAACGGACAGGTTCAAGGAGAGACATATTTGTACGCGATTAATAAGTTTGTATTCCCAATTTCCCCCCTGAGAGTAATGCATTCACTGTGAGTCTAAAATAAATCATTTCGCGTTGAAACCCACTTGGGATTTTCCAGACTATAAGGCTGTGGAGATGGGGGTCCACTTTTTCAACTTCGCGATTCGCATCATAAACGTAATAACAACATGTAAAAGTAATTCTATTCTTGTTTATTAAAAACTGAATAAAATATTTGTCTTTGGCGGGAGATGATTCGATTTGTTTTGTTTTTTTTAATTTCCCCAAGATATGCCACAGAATTGTTTGCTGCCACAGAATTGTTTGCTGCCCCAGGCAGAACAAGATACGCCACAGAATGGTTTGCTGCCCCAGGCAGAACAATATACGCCACAGAATGGGTGGGTGCCCCAGGGCAGAACAAGATACGCCACAGAATGGGTGGGTGCCCCAGGGCAGAACAAGATACGCCACATATTTGGTTGTTGCCCCAGGCAGAACAAGATATGCCACAGAATGGGTGGGTGCCCCAGGGCAGAACAAGATACGCCACGGAAAAGGTGGGTGCCCCAAACAGAACAAGATATGCCGCAGAATGGGTGGGCTGCATTTGATGAGTATGGCAGTATCAGATATAGGTTTGCATCCATAGTTTTAAAACAAATGAAATAATTTATTCAGCTTTCTATAGCAAACACATTTCAGTGGGAGCAAAGAACTTGTGTACATTTCTATGAGAATTAAGATTTATTAAAATCCAATCATAACAAATTCGCGAAATGGATTTGAGATTATGTTTTTTTTCAAAATAAATAAAAACGATATTTTAGTCATGTCATACGGTGCTGTTCAAGGGCATTGACACAGTGGGGAAAATTGTCAACAAGTGTACCAAAAGCCTCAAAAGTCATTTAAGCTGGAATGAGAAAAATGGTAGTTACATTTTTCTTTGAATCTAAGGAGATTGTGTTTCATTTTTGTCCAAATATATAGATCAGGATCGAGGATAAGGATATGTTTATATAAAAATGCATTGTAAACATTCTGTAGAGATTCATTTTAAATGGGACAGAACTGGTGGGACATTTTTATGTTGATAACATTATTTAAAAGTCAAATATTTGAATTTTAGATAATCTATTAAACACATGGGAGAGAAAAGTTCTCGGGACAATATATGGACCAACAAAGGATGAATATGGATGGAGAATAAGAACTAACCATGAATTGTACAGTCTATGTCAGGATCCCACGCTAGTAGCAAAAATAAAAAAAGGCAAGGCTACGCTGGGCTGGACACTTACAGAGAATATAAAATGACAGAGGAGTGAGGAGGGAGGCATCACAAAAACCCCAGAGGAAATGGGCTCAAATGCAGACGTAGGTTTAGATGGATGGATGATTTTGAAAAAGATCTACAACAACTTTGAATCCAAAGCATGGAAAAGAAAAGCATTAGTTAGATCTGAGTGGAAGGAAGTAGTGAGGCAGGCCAATGCCCTACATGGGCTGTAGCGCCACAGGGATGGATGGATGGTCTGAGTGGAAGGAAGTAGTGAGGCAAGCCAAAGCCCTACATAGGCTGTAGCGCCACAGGGAGGAATGGAAAATTCAAATAATTCCAAATACATCCAAACCCGGTTCAGTTACACACGCCCAAAATTTGACTCTTAGTTGCTGAGACTTCGCAGTGTCAGGTAGAACGTTTTGCCTTATGACTTACATTATCACCTCCCCGGTAACACCGGGTCCTATCGTCTAGTACAAAACATTATATTTAACCCTTTTATAAATCAATGGTTTCCTTCAGTGTATTGAAGTTCAAGACACACCGGTTAGCCCAAGCTAGCAAAGCACGCAAAGAAATTTAAAAAAGAAATAGAATTTAAGGGAAAAAAACGGAACTTGAATGAAATGGTGTATTTCTTCTGTTGTCGAAAGATGGAATTAGTGATGCGATAGTTGAGGATGATTGTTAACGGCCCGCCTGCAGACAGGATCCAGCCGGCCCTATTGATCGCCCTGTCACTGACTTCGCACAGTTCAAGATGCCACCTTAAAATTGAATGGGATTACTGACATCCCCAGTAAAGGAATTAATGGTATGTAATAACAAAAAAGTCATATGTCCGTGCGTGTCGGTGTGTGTTTGTTATGTTTAAATAATATAGTTAAAAGTAGCGCATCTTACAAAAAAGTATAATGTTCCACAGGTTCCTGGAACTATCAGTACTGTAAGGCGAAATCTGAAGCGTTGCGAATTTGTGGGGAAAAAAACGAATGTATGTGAGACATTTTTCTAGTTTCTAGGCGAAAAATATTAACAAGGGCAAAAACCTCTGAGGCGTAAAAAAAACAACATATAAAGCCTTTGTCCGGCCGCTTTTAGATTACGCATCTTCAGTCTGGGACCTATTCACCCAGAAGAGCATGGACAGATTGTAGGCGATCCAGCAACGGGTAGCAGGCTTTGTACTGAACCCCTACAGAAGCACCTCTAGTGTTGGCAGCATGCTGGGAACACTGGGCTGGTCACCATTGGAGGAACGAAGACGACTATCCAGGCTCTCCATGATGGACAAGTTAAATAAGGGGCTGGTCCACTGCTCCAGCATTAAACAGAAACTCTGTCCTCTCCCCCCC
Source organism: Omphiscola glabra (assembly GCA_964017045.1). Classification (NCBI taxonomy): domain Eukaryota; kingdom Metazoa; phylum Mollusca; class Gastropoda; family Lymnaeidae; genus Omphiscola; species Omphiscola glabra. The sequence goes on from OZ024799.1 coordinate 5,368,869, forward strand.
CCCCCAAGACCCCTGGAAAGCGACGAGGCCACGACAGGCAGTTCCGGCTCATAAAAACTAGAACTGGAGCTCCTCATTCCTGCCAAAGACAATAGAGGACTGGAACAAAGATTCCAAAAGCAACAGTTGAGGCGACAACACTTGACACATTTGCGTCTATTGCCTCCTGTCTTCCAACTCCCAGTTCATAATACCATTGCTGAGAAGCATCGCGAACCCCTCTGAAACATAGGAGCCAGAATGATCGTGGAGCCAGAATGATCGTGGGCCCTAAAAAAAGAAGAAGTGAAAGAACGTGGCAGCCGTCTCAGACTTGAAATTCCTCACAAAACTAGTCTCAGACCAGTCATGATTCCCTCGAGGATATCTTTTTTTTTTATCTCAACTATTATATCTAAATTATGCACTTCTTCACCGCCATGTCTTTTTTCATAACGTGTTCTATTATTTTCTCCCACACTTCACATAACACATTAATATGATCATATTATGACTTGCTTTCCACATTTTATATTTAAGGAATCGATTATTGTTATGATATTTAAAAAAAAATATTTTCAATGACCAAATCGTTTCTGGCGTCCCATCAATTTCACTTACACAATTCCCCATCACAGAGGTGCACCGTGCAATGTGCCCCCAGCTACAGTTTGGTGACAGGCTAATACATTAAACTGCTGAAAAGTTGTTTTTGGGCGGGTGTGGGATGGGATGGGTGTGTTGACACTTTCTGCACACAAAAATGTGTTCTAGACACCGAACGTTTTGTGTGTATGTGTATGTGTATTAATCTTTTACTATAAAAAGCATTGAGAGAAAACACGAGGTCTGACCTCCCCATCCCCAGCCGCCCCCCCCCTTTTCTTTGTCTTAAACAAATGCTGAGCTGAAAAGTGTCTTTTAAGTTATTTTAGTCATATTCTTAATTTATGATTTTTGGATTGTTCATCTTCGGTTAACGATGGCGTCAATCGCTGATGATTTTTTCAATTGCTGTTTTCTAAATTAAACAAAAAAAAGGATATCAACGTTGAGGTTATTGAATCTAGATATCAACGTTGAGATTACTGAATCTAGAGTTACCGGAAATTTGATCGAAAGAAATTTCGTCGATGGAAATTTGATCGAAGGAAAATTTGGTCGAACCTTTTTTTTTACTTGACACGTGAAAATTTTCCTCAAATTTCTTCGGGCTTTCGAACACGACCGTTCCGGATTTTGAACTCGACCGTTCCGGCTTTCGAACACGCCCGTTCCGGCTTTCGAACACGACCGTTCCGGATTTCGAACTCGACCGTTCCGGCTTTCGAGCACCGGATCGAACATGGCCGATCCGTCTTTCGAACACGACCGCTCCGGATCGAATACGACCGTTCCGGCTTTTGAACACCACTGTTCCGTTTTTCGAACAGCATTTAAAGTGTCCGTAAATGCGGGACTCGAGGTCCTTGAGGAAACAACAAGCAGCAGACCACCTGAAAACAAATATGCTCTATAGTTATGAAGTATTACCGAAAATTATTTTGTGGCTCGGGGGTCGCCACAACACGATCAACTGTATTAAAGGCTTGTGGCCATAGGAAGGTTTGAGAACCGCTGATATAAACAAACACTTTTCAAACTGAAGTGAATATACGAGAGTCCGTGAAGAAGAAAAAAACAACATAATCCGGAAAGAAACTCGACTCCAATCTGAGGAGGGTTGGGTCAAGTTGAATTAAAAGGTTATAAAATATGACGCCTGCTTAGGAATAACTTTTCTTTGAAACGTGACCAGATATCTCATTCATCAAACGACGCTCTTAACGCAAAATGTCGAAAATACTTAATTGTGGAAACTGGAATTGTCATACCCGACACGTAAAAATGCAGCCGCTGTTTTACTCTGCTGGTAACTAAAGCTGGACTCTTCCGGTGGTAATGATGGTAAAGATCTGGCAGACCACCTAGTTTACTCCCCTGAGTCCTGGTTTTTCCCGGCAAAGGGAGAACACACACTGACGAAAGTCGATTAGATTCAACCCCCCAGACAAAGTTAAGCAAGGGAAATTACTTAAACGGTGCAAACGACTCTTGGATAACTGCGTTAAAAAGATATAAAACTCGCTTAAAGCAAGTAAGTTAGCTACATGGGACTCATATATAATGAAATATTCTATTTACATTGTCCAAATCAAACCAAAGATGATTGTAGTGTAAATTTAATTTATGAAAGTTATTATTCTTCAAATATTACGGACAGAGAATAGCATCAGATATTCTTTTATATACCGGTATCTATGTATATAGATACATATTTGTTTTATTTTATTATTTATATTTTTGACCGTGAGTAGGAGCAGTTCTAAGATTAACTTCTATACCGGGACAATCCCTTCAAAGTGTTCCCTTGTGGATCTCTCATTATCAGCCCCACCCCCACTCCCGGTCCCCCTCCCCCCCCCCCCGATCTTCACGGGTATGACCAGACACAATGGATGATATATCACGAGGCACCCAAAAACGTTTGTAACCTTACGAGAAAAGCTACTATATTTTGAACAGTCATCAGACAAAACTTGATATGACAATGTACGAGATTTTTTTTTTTTTAACTTGTTGTTTTTGTTGTCAACGTCACATTTAAGTAGTTCTCATTTTTAATTTTTCACGTTCTTTCATTGTGGACCAAGAAGAATGAGCAGACACAAACGGGGGGATTAAATCTCTCTATGCTCACACACTGCAGCCGACTGCTGCCTATCAAAGGATACACTGAAACTGGCATCTAGGGAAATAAATAATGGTTGCATATCACATACCCTGTTTCTAAACCGAGATTGGAAGAGCTACATTTTGAGCTTGAAACATTAAAGTATATTTTTTTTTTTCAAATTCAAATAATATGTTTCGCTTGTTTTGTATTGTCTGCTGAAGAAGGCGTTTGGCCGAAACGTCCTTTTAATGGGTTTTTTTTTTCTTTTCTTTTTTTTTTTTTGGTCAAGCCTAGCAATATCTTGTACTGATATTTATTAGCATACATTCTAGAGTCGATTTTGATAAAGAGAAAAAGTTACTAAAACGTTAATTTTGTTCATAGCTCGTGCTTCTTAAAATTTTTTTTTATTAAAAAGCAATCAAGTTCAACTGCGTTATTTCCCCTTTGGTCATACGTAGAATTACTGGCCCGGCTATAAAACCTCGTAAATCTTTTATCTGTTGCATCACAAACATGCTCATGTTTTTTTTTTTTTAATGAAGATCGGTTGTTTGTTGTTGTTTTTTTTAACTTTTGAAATTTAAAATCAATTTGAATAGCATTAGTTAGAACATGAATAACAGCTCAGTCACATTCATTAAATCAAATCTTTATTTATACTATAGACATTTTAAATATATATATATTACATACAACAAATAAAAATACGCACTATGACTGCAGATTATTGTATTAAAGCAGTTAACAGTTAAAATATTTTTTTATAAATATAAATGTGCAAACCGTTATAAACATTTGATATTATTTGCGTTACCTCAGGGGGGGGGGAGATGGGGAAAACTATTATATTATCAGTTATGCGAGGCCTTTAGGATCGATTGATTTGATTGTTTCAATTTTTTTTCATGTCATGTCGATGTTGTGATCGTGAGTCGCGACACATTAATTTTCCATATGTTAGTGTGGTTCGTGGTGAGCCTTCTGTTTACACGGTGCTGCCCTTATCTCACCCGGTGTTTGATTTGACAGAAGCAGCAGCAGCAACAACAACATCACTACTGCCTGTTTACCTTCAGCAAACAGAACACCCCCCCCCCCCCCAAATACATTTGATGCGCATATTGCAGTGAACAGATCCTGCTGATTTATGACACAATGGGCACAAACATTGCGAGTATCGATTCGTTAAACTTATTCCCCCCCCCCCCCCCCAGTATCAATTTGTTAAACTTATTCCCCCCTTTCTCCTGGTTTACGCAGGCGTATGTCCTGGGAGTCAAGAGTCGCAAAATAAGGTCCGATAAGTGATGATTGGATTCTTTGTTAGATACTCCGAATTTTTAACTTTAAATATGAAGAATAAAATAACCGACTCTTGATTATTTTAAATAAAAAATAAAAATTCCTAATTCAAAAGTAAGATAGTTATAGGCGAGGGAATAAGAAACAAAGACAAGAAATTATAAAAAAAATAAAGGGGAGGGGAGGGTCAATGCAAGATATTATTATTATTATTATTTGTAGTTTTCTATAGGACACTGCAATCCTCTGAAGAAGCAGAGGTTTTTGCCCTTGTTAATCTTTTTCGCCTAGAAATTAGAAAAATGTCTCACATACATACGTTTTTTTCCCTACAAATTCGCAACGCTACACAGCCGCATCCACGATCTATAAGTTCTGCTTTATTTCCAGATACCGGCTGATGCAATTCCCGTAAAAATTTCTTAATTTCTTCAACTCGCCAGGTCTCAAATGCTGTTTTCGCCATGTGAGCAGCCATCTTTGTACGTTCTTCGTACTCCTCGGTATGAACGATAACTCTGTGTGACAAGGGAAGTTGCAGTCCCCTATAGCGTGGTACCCCAGCCGCAGCCTAGGGCTGGAGTCACCACGTTGTACATACAATAAATGTATTCTTTGTTAGGTTCTAATAAATAAGTACATGATCCACGGGAGATATAAGTAGAAGAATAGCAGACAATCAAACAAGGGGATGCATAAAGAAAATGACTGAGATGGATTTACATTCATTGGTAGTTAAAACAAACTGTTAGGTCACAAAAAGGTCACATCAGGTCAACCCACAATGCAAATAAATGTGGAGTAAAATGGAAGGTTGAGAAAGAAAAAAAAAAGGACAAATGGTCTCCTCATCAAACTACATTTGTTCCCCGTGAACAATGCAAGATTCCCTCCTCTTAGTGTGATCACCAAGTATTTATTTCCCTTGATGGCAGTAATCCTGTTGCGCCCTAGCGTTAAAAGAAAGAAGAAATTGTTTTTAGTAAATATTCATTTTCAAAGATAAACGATGCAGCCGTCTTTAGTGGCTGGGCTGTATATTCGACTGTCTGCAGTAAAAATGGGAGCTGTATATAAAAGTCTGTCTTAACCAACACTTTGGGGCGTGGGGGGCTGTATGTAATTCTGTCTACACAACACTGGGAGGCTGTATGTAAGTCTATCTACACCTACACTGGGGGCTGTATATAAGTATGTCTACAGCACAACTGGGGACTGTTTGTAAGTCTGTCTTCACCATCACTGAGCAATGTATGTAATTATGTCTACACCAACACTGGGTGTCTGTATATAAGTCTGTCTATGTCAACACTGGAGGGATATATATCTATATCAACACTGGGTGGCTGTATATAAGTATGTCTACACCATAACTGGGTGGCAATATATAAGTATGTTTACACCAACACTGGGTTCTCTGTATAAGGCTCTCTACACCAAACATGAGGGCTGTATATAAGCCTGTCTAAATCAAACATGGGGGCTGTTTAATATAATTATGTCCATAACTAAACTGAAGGCTGTATATAAGGCTATCTGCACTAACACAGAGTTCCCTATAAATGACTCAACCAACAATGCAACACTGAATGGCTCTATATAAAAAAAAATATTTTTTTTTCGAGATTAGTTTGAAAATACAAATAATCATCCTTTTAGGGTAAAGGAAATTTCCATCGTAGTATTTTCTCTTCCTAGTGATTTATTATTTGAAATTTGCATTAAGATATTTCTCTAAAAGTTCGTTCATAACTTAAAAAAAAAATGTTTTACTTTTCAAGGCAAGAAATTGCGATCTAGGGAACATGTCAAAGGTTGTGCTTTATTCTGATCTAAAATTTATTGAAAAGAACATAAAGAATAGTTTGTTGTTCATAAATCCTTTATATCAACTTCGCTTTTGTTCGTGGGTGTCTGGCTGACTGACTGGCTGGGTTAATAAAATCTTCGGACGGCTAATTCACCAACTTCCCTCCAGCTATCGAGCTGACACTATGCACACAGACACGTTGCCGATGAAATCACATGCCTTCAAATTTTAAGCCCCACCCCCAGCCCCAACCACCGAAAGTCAGTTTTTCCGGTTTTTGAGGGGGAGATAAAATAAAATTCCCGATAACTGCGCTAAATGAGTTACTTTGAATAAAAATATCGCGTAATATTTTCTTTTCCAGCTTTTTCTAAAATTGTTGGCTAAATAAATCTGCCGTATAATAACCGGTAGGTTATTAGAATATTAATATAGTTCAGTCGCGTGATAAAAATGTGCCGTTGCGAGCCAATTGGGGGGGGGGGCGCACTAATTGTGATTCTTATAAAGTGCGTTACTTGTATGCATGTTTTGTCAAATTTTAACACACCCCCTCCCACATTGCTGGAAATTATGTTTTAGGAAGGATTTATGTGGGGAAAAAAAATGTTTTTAGAGTTGTCTTTTCAAGGAAGAATTTTAAAAGGAACGAATTTTAACTAAATTCGAGAATGTGACTGACATTAAGCGTCAGTTCACACGATCAAATTTCGCATCAAATTGTTGTATGAACGCACTATTTTGTGCGTGGTTTCTTTATTTTGTGAGGAATTAGATCAAATAGTATTTTGAAAGTTGTGACAAGGCTTCATACACGAATTGCATCAAATGCTTGAAGGAAAATTTGATCGTATGAACCGACCCTAAAGCAGTGAATATGAACGTCGAGGGATCCCCATTCACCCTTCTAACAGTAAACAAGTCTATGGCAGTGAATATGAACGTTGAAGGATCGTCATTCACCCTTCTAACAGTGAACAAGTCTATAGCAGTGAATATGAACGTTGAAGGATCGTCATTCACCTTTCTAACAGTAAACAAGTCCGCCTCGGTTTCATTTTTTTCTATAGGCGTTCTGCGAACATTAGGATATAATCCTCAAAGTTTTTTGTTTTCCTCCTTTTTTCTCTGTGGCCTGTTTTTAAATATGGTGATTGAGCGTTGATTGGTGTCCCATCGTGAGCATTGTCACGTTGTCCGTGGGAGGACACAATTAGTAATGGTTGTTCGTCACAGCAGGGGACGGGATGAGTACTATTGTACGAACCCGGCGGTGTGTGAAACGAGGGGTATTGTGGGGTTCTTGTGTCTTAATAAAGCATTTTTGCTATTCTAAATTTTTTTAATTAACTTTTTTTTTTTTAATCTAAAACTGTTAAAGTGGTAAGTAGGTCATCGAATGACCAAAGCTTTAGCAAGATTTGCAAAAAAAAATAATAATACATAACTTTAAAACTGTTAAAATGTTAAGTAGGTCATCCAATGACCAAAGCTTTATCAAGTTTTGCACACACAAAATAATACATATCTAAAACTGTTAAAGTGTTAGGTATGTCATCGAATGACCAAAGCTTTAGCAGGTTTTGCAAAAAAAAAAAAAATAAAAAAATAAAGATCTCTTTACCCTTGTTCTACTACTTCTCAGCTAAGTGCTATTTTATAATGTGTTGATATTTTTTTAAATTTTATTCGCTTTTCTGTTTGTTCGCTGATGAAGGCTTCCTGCTGACACGTTCGTTGTTTTGTTGCGTTCCTTTTTTTCAGGTTTAATCTTACTGTGTTTTACTATTTTCCTATTGTGCTAACCTGATTGCAGTCTCCCCCATTATTACCCTTTACCTTTGTTGCCTTTTGATGATGTCATACTTAAAGTTCTTAATTATAGAAGCTAAATAAGACTGATTTTGACACACAAAATGTGACTAAGTATTTTTAGCACTAGGGTCTTCATTGTTTTCTAAAAGTAATTGCAACATAGCAAATTTTAATTTAAAAAAAATTATACTAATTTATTGGAGCCACCACTGACCGTTTGTAGACCACACAGTTGTTTCATTTTTCTATTTCAAATATAGAAAAAAAGAAGATCCATTTCTTTTCTTTTGCCGCGACCTTTGACAAATAACATCTCTAATAAGTTAACAATACAAATGAGAACTCTTGGTTTTAAAAAAACAGTATTTTTATGTGTGTACAGTGGAACCCCGCCATAACGCGCCCCGTTATAACGCGAATTCGGACATAACGTGGTCGTAGCATGGCTCCCGAAATGTTGTATATTTATTCACATGGAGAATTTTTTTTTTGTATAACCGCGCATTAACGCGACCCCGATTTTAACGCGATCAGATTTTATGGACCCCGAGCATCGCGTTATAGCGGGGTTCCACTGTACTTCCGTAGGGAATAAACTTAGGTTGTTCATATTAATCTAGCATGAAGATTGAAGTTCATAATTCAGTACCCAAAACTTTTCGGTCGGTATTATCTATATGACTTCCTATATACATTACTGACAACAGTATTTCGTTAACACGCGTTATGAGTGTTTTTTTTGTTTGTTTCCTAACGATTCATGGGTAAGCTAACCTAAATCATCTGAAGACGGAAAATTCCATTTTTTTTTTCAACCACCAATAAGTCATGAATGAAGTTCTAAATATTGCCTAGTTTAACTCCGGCCATAAAATCCTGAATGACCTTATAAATATTGCCTAGTTTAATTCCAGCTGTAAAATCCTAAATGAGCTTAGACTATAAGAATTGCCTAGTTTAACCCCAGCCATAAAATCCTGAATGACCTTAGACTATAAGAATTGCCTAGTTTAACTCCAACCATAAAATCCTGAATGAGCTTTAGACTATAAGAATTGCCTAGTTTAACTCCAACCATAAAATCCTGAATGAGCCTTAGACTATAATAATTGCCTAGTTTAACTCCAGCCATAAAATCCTGAATGAGCTTAGACTATAAGAATTGCCCTGTTTTACCCCAGGAATAAAAAATAATGCTGAGCACATTTCCTAAAACATAACCGGAAGTTGAGAAGTCCTATTTAATTTCCTGACAGCATCAAGCGCCCTTGTCGGCAAATCCTTGAAAACACAATAATTTGCTCTGCAAGGGGGCCATAACTCATGCGGGACATTTATGAACAGGTATGACTACGTTATCAATTAACTCATACAGCGCGTTCATTCGTGCGGGAATTATTTCTTTATTTTTCTGATATCGATCACTTTTCAATACGACCACTGCACATTTCAACTTGGCGTTTGTTCGTGTTCGGTGGGCCGTGTGGTCGGTGGGCCGTGTGGTCGGTGGGCCGTGTGGTCGGTGGGCCGATGTTCGGTGCTCAGTCCACCTTGGCGTCATGAAAAAAAAACAACCCAGTTTTGTCAGACTGACAGACTCTACGACTTGGTTGTACCATGGCCACTTGTCATCTAGCTGTATTTCATTTACACCAGTCAGTGCCTTTTATTACAGCGCACATGAATCACCCTCATCCTGTCTTCTTTCTATAACTACCAAAACAATTACAGACTTCAACTCTCTGCATACGTAATTCTAATATTTTTAAAAAAATGAAAGAATTGAAAGCCTTACACTAAAGAAAAGTTTAATGTTTTAAAAAAAAAAACGCATGTCTGCCGTATCAATTAGTATCACTGATATTACACAAAAGTAATATTTTCTAACATAATATATATTTTCTTTCCTTTAGAACTAGGAATCAGAAAGAAAAAAAAGTTCAATTACTGCAATCGTGCTTTCAGTTAATTTGAAACGTTGAGATCAATTGGAGTTCGACTCCGGCTGACGTTATATTTTAGTCCTACATCACCATTCTAAAAAAAAAAAAAAAAAAAAAAAAAAGGAATAGGCCACTCTAACATCATAGACTCTTTACATTTTATTCTAGTGCCTTTCAATCATTTCATTTAACACAATCCAGCTCGCGCAATCAAAGATCCTAGTCAGTACCATTCAAGTCAATGAGCGCTATAGAAGCATTAATATTAATACCCTATTAAGAAAGATGATTTTTTTAAAAAAAAATAATTCTTTGCAGGATACATCCATTCATTTAGGTTAGAGACTTTGTGTTCAATTAGAGTATAGATAAATTGATCGATTTTTTTTCTTGTACATTAAAAGATTAATATGGCAGTTATCCTTATAATGACAAGGCGCAGCGCTACAGAGCTGAATGACGTTTTAAACAGGATTTCTGCTGACTTCGCTATTGTGTGTATAGGGAAAAATCTTCGGGCATGCTTATTGACCCACTTCCCGTCAAGATATCGAGCTGAAACTTGGCACATAGATGACAACACATTCTATTAAATGTTCAGCCCCACCCCCATCCCAACCGCCTAAAATTCAGTTGTTTTTGTCTTTCAAGGGAAAGATGGAGGAAATATGATGTAACTAGTTTCATGAAATAATTTGTTTCCAATAACTGCGTTTCAAGGCAATGAAATCAGAGGTAGAGCTGTGTTGTTGATGTTAGGAAATTAGTAAAACACAGTAAGGTTAAACCTGATAAAAGGAACGCCACAAAACAACGAACGTGTCGGCAGGAAGCCTTCATCAGCGAACAAACAGAAAAACGAATAAAATTAAAGAATTTATCAAAAAATTATAATGTAGCACTTAGCTCAGAAGTAGTGTCCAAGAGGGCGGATAAAGATTTGTGCCACAATACTAATTTCCTATTGTGCTAACCTGATTGCAGTCTCCCCCCCTTATTAACCTGTTGTTGCAGTTGTGACAACTGGGGTATGTGAAGGCGTGTGAACTCTTGTCACGTCATGTACCAGTGCATGAATGTTAGGGTGATTAAAACGGGGAGGCAACGATTTTGAACTGGTGAGAGACGGTCAGAATGATCGTGCGTGAACTAGGGACTTTTGAGAGGCCGTGTGTGAGATAGAGCGAGCGACAGCGAGACGTGTATTTTGCTATAGATTCGCTGTGCGATGTTTTGCCCTAGGAGAATAGTGTTCTACTTATGGATTGATGTTTCAACTGCAATGTAAACCAGACTGATGTTTTAGTGCTGTCAAAATGAATAGCATTATGTACCATGAAACCTTGGTTGAATCGAACTAGTCGTATGACAAAGGAGTACATGACATCGAAACAGTCGCCAGCAAGATAAGACATTTAGATAACGAAATATAATTGACAGGAGGAAATGTTTCAATTTACCAGAGAACGTCTCAAAACCTTACATGGAACAGCTCGGGTCAACTAGACTTATGCTCTAAATCTCTCATGGAACAGCTCGGGTGAACTAGACTTATGCTCTAAATCTCTCATGGAACAGCTCGGGTCAATTAGACTTATGCTCTAAATCTCTCATGGAACAACTCGGGTCAACTAGACTTATGCTCTAAATCTCTCATGGAACAGCTCGGGACAACTAGACTTATGCTCTAAATCTCTCATGGAACAGATCGGATCAACTAGACTTATGCTCTAAATCTTTCATGGAACAGATCGGATCAACTAGACTTATGCTCTAAATCTCGCAATTCAGCTCGGGTCAACTAGAATTATTCTCAAAATCTCTCATGGAACAGCTCGGGTCAACTAGACTTATGCTCTAAATCTCGCAATTCAGCTCGGGTCAACTAGAATTATGCTCAAAATCTCTCATGGAACAGCTCGGGTCAACTAGACTTATGCTCTAAATCTCTCATGGAACAACTCGGGTCAACTAGACTTATGCTCTAAATCTCTCATGGAACAACTCGGGTCAACTAGACTTATGCTCTAAATCTCTCATGGAACAACTCGGGTCAACTAGACTTATGCTCTAAATCTTTCATGGAACAGATCGGATCAACTAGACTTATGCTCTAAATCTCGCAATTCAGCTCGGGTCAACTAGAATTATGCTCAAAATCTCTCATGGAACAGCTCGGGTCAACTAGACTTATGCTCTAAATCTCTCATGGAACAGGTCGGGTCAACTAGACTTATGCTCTAAATCTCTCATGGAACAGCTCGGGTCAACAAGACGTATGCTCTAAATCTTTCATGGAACAGCTCGGGTCAACTAGACTTATGCTCTAAATCTTTCATGGAACAGCTCGGGTCAACTAGACTTATGCTCTAAATCTCTCATGGAACAACTCGGGTCAACTAGACTTATGCTCTAAATCTCTCATGGAACAACTCGGGTCAACTAGACTTATGCTCTAAATCTTTCATGGAACAGCTCGGGTCAACTAGACTTATGCTCTAAATCTTTCATGGAACAACTCGGGTCAACAAGACTTATGCTCTAAATCTTTCATGGAACAGCTCGGGTCAACTAGACTTATGCTCTAAATCTTTCATGGAACAGCTCGGGTCAACTAGACTTATGCTCTAAATCTTTCATGGAACAGCTCGGGTCAACTAGACTTATGCTCTAAATCTTTCATGGGACAGCTCGGGTCAACAAGACTTATGCTCTAAATCTTTCATGGAACAGCTCGGGTCAACTAGACTTATGCTCTAAATCTTTCATGGAACAACTCGGGTCAACTAGACTTATGCTCTAAATCTTTCATGGAACAACTCGGGTCAACTAGACTTATGCTCTAAATCTTTCATGGAACAGCTCGGGTCAACTAGACTTATGCTCTAAATCTCGCAATTGCATTTGGTGCGTACTATTTTCTTTTGTTTCTTTCTGACATAGTTGGTGATATAAATCTGCGGTGTAAAAGGGGATGGGGCATTACCATATTAATATAGCTCAGGGGCGTGAAAAAAAAAAAGTTCGGTTGCGAGCCTTGGGATGTTGGGAGAGACTACTTGGAACTCTTTTAAAGTGCGTTACTTGTAGGCATGTTTTGTCGTAGGCATGTTTTGTCGTAGGCATGTTTTGTCGTAGGCATGTTTTGTCGTAGGCATGTTTTGTCGTAGGCATGTTTTGTCGTAGGCATGTTTTGTCGTAGGCATGTTTTGTCGTAGGCATGTTTTGTCGTAGGCATGTTTTGTCGTAGGCATGTTTTGTCGTAGGCATGTTTTGTCGTAGGCATGTTTTGTCAAATTTTCAGCCCATTGCTCAATATTACAATTTATAAGGACTTATTAAAGAAAAAAATGTTTTTAGGGTTTGTTTCAATAACCTCTTGCAGCCACTAGTTACGTAGGAACGAAATGTAATGGAAGTATAGATATCATTGTTTGTCATTTATATTCACAGCACTCGGCAGAGTCAGATATCCTCTCTAATATTAATCGTGTTGATATGATTATTCATCAGGACAGGGCATGTCACAAAAATGCCAGACAGCAGACGTCCCAATCGACTAATGTTCGGTGAACTCTACCCACCGGGAGACTCTCAGTCGGTGGGCAGAAAAAAATGCTGAATGGACAGTTAAAAAAATGTTACTTAAATCCTTGGACATTGACCTTGATTCGTGGTAGACGCTTGCCGTGTACGATGCAAACTGGCGTAGCGCACATGGGAGACGCTTGCCGTGTACGATGCAAACTGGCTTAGCACACGTGGGAGACGCTTGCCGTGGATGGTGCAAGCTGGCGTAGCACACATGGGAGACGCTTGCCGTGTACGATGCAAGCTGGCGTAGCACACGTGGGAGACGCTTGCCGTGGACAGTGCAAGCTGGCGTAGCACACGTGGGAGACGCTTGCCGTAGACAGTGCAAGCTGCCGTAGCACATACACGCTGTTGGAGCAAAATCCTAAGAGAGTCAGCGCACCGCTCACGCACAAAAGAAAGAGCACGGCACGGAAAAGCAGAATCGGCTCAAATCCTACTTTGACCCAAAACAATAAGTGTCCCACGTGCGGGAAAGCTTTACAGACACACATAAGACTGGCAGGACTGCGTATTCACCGTGTTAAATAGCATTGGTCATCTTCGCAATGAACAACACTACAACAGAATTAGCAAACTTTTGAAGAATATTCTTTAAAAAGCCCACCCACCCCCCAGCACCCACTTTTTTTTTTTTTGATGTACGCTGTTATTCTCAATCACATGCCAGGTAAAACTGTCTTTGAACCCCTACTCTGATACTGTAATTAGAGCAAGTAAATGAACTTGAATCAATTTGAACAAGAACTTGCAAATGGCCCTTGTTAACTAAGGTTATGTTAATATTTTAGCCACATTAACCCAACAAACCAAAGCTTCCAGCGCTTTCCAGCGATCTACAATAAATAAATCAAATTTTGTCCCCCCCCCCCGTAACCCCCCCCCCCCCGTGTCCCATCCCTCATATGTTAAAAGTATTCTAAGGCTGTTTGCACCACGCGGAGTCTAATGATACCTGGGTGTTGTCGCAGAATGGTAATTACGAAGTGCAGGGACCAGATTGGGTCAATAGTGAGTCAGAATAAATAGAAGACAATGAATAATAAACATAAATAATTTATGAGGACTTTATTTTTGTGACAAGCGCTGCAGGGACGTTCAAATATTGTCCCTTTTTTATATGTGAACGGGGGGATGGCAAGAGCTAAAGTTTGCATTGGGTACAGATATGAATGTCGGGCTAGCATGATAGGTACTGGTGGCTAAGGGTTGAGTAAACTGATGAGGAATCGTGTATTCAGGAGAGAGTGAAACATCAATTTAAAAAAAATATAAATAAAATAAACGCATTAAGAAAACTGTAGTATGAAGAACGCGTTTCCGGGATATAGGCAGGTGGCCTTTATGTCAGGAGTTCGTGTCTTCGTGTGAACGCCGTGCAAACATTTTGTTGGTTTCCACCTCAAATGGATAAGATCATAGATTGGTATCAGTGGCGCAACTAGGGTCGGTAGGCGCAGGCCAAGTATATTTCCGCTTCCCTCTTTCTGCGAAAGAAATTCGGCAGTTTTCCGAGATTTCCTCGCCTAGATGTATAAAGGGGGACGAAAATGTCTCTCGGGATTGACCAAACCCATTCCTTTTTCCTAATCCACTGTTTGGTGCCGAGATCAACCCCTCGGACCTCATGGGGACATAACAGTTAATGAGTTATAAGGCCATGTGTGCTTTGCGTAGTTTCTTTCCCCTTACAAAATTTGTATGAAGTAAGCACAGGTTTTTGTTTCCCCAGTTCTTAAAAATTGACGTGATTGTTCTCAACAACGTGAGGAAGGCACACGTTTATCAGGAAAGATTCATTTTAATTTCCAAAACAAACATTTCTGTTGGCACATCTAAAGTGAAATAAATGATTTTTTAAAAAAAAATATTTTAATGTAACAGCTTTATTGTTTTTTTGGTTTTTCCCTCTTTTTCCCGGGACGGAGACAGCCGATGTCCAATTCCCGAAGTGCAATCTACACGCAAAAATACAGTCATTTTGATTGAAATGGTGTGGCTCTCCTTGGTGGCTGGCTGATGCATGCATCCTTCCCACTTTTCTCGTGACCCATGACCTAAGTTTGTCCAGACATCCTCGCCTGTTGCCTTGCTGTAGACACCTCATCTCATTAAGTTAGCGTCTTCGTTTCTCCCCGAGCTTCTGTTCCATAACGACAATTTCATCCATCTTCGCGAATAGATATGAACACATTATTTTTTTTAAATAATCTGAGTATTTTTTTTAAAAAAGATTTGCTCTGGGTAAATGAGAAATTCGTTGATGATTATACAGCTATTATTTTGGAGAAAAAAAATCAATTTTGCACGCATAGATGATGATTTTCAAGACAAGAGATATAGTGAGATTCATCTTTCTTAGGGACGGTTCATACGATCAAATTTTCCTGCAAGCATTTGATGCAATTCGTGTATGAAGCCTTGTCACACCTTTCAAATAACTATTTGATCAAATCCCCCCCCCCCCAAAAAAAAAAAAAGAAACCACGCACAAAATACTGCGTCCATTCAAACAATTTGACGCGAAATTTGATCGTGTGAACTGAAGCTTAACGTCATGTAAACGAACAATATAAACTCAGTTATAACCGGCATCAAATGTAATGGTCGACAACTTACTTTAGTTGCTCGAAATATAACATTGCTCTCATGCCCCATCAGATGGATACCTTTACCATAGATTTTATTTTACATTGTAACAGAAACGAAAACTTTTTATGAGTGGTAGAAGTGTTATGTCGTCCAACCATTCGACTGTGAAATGTGTCATAGTCTTTCAGTTTGTGTATTTGTAAGGATTAATTATTTTAACACTTTTTATTCAGCGATGTTGCAATTCGTATTAATTTTTTGTTCTGTTTTTTTTCATTTTGTTTTTGTTAAGCAGGACCAAACAAAAAATTGATTAATATGAGTTCGATTGCTGGCTGGTCAGTCATGCTAATGACGTCTGTGTTGTGCAGTGTCCTTAAAATGGAACTTTGTTGTTCGGCACGGGATTCGTTTTACGGGGTCTTTCGGTACAATAATGCACAAAGCCACGTGTCTGTTAGATTAAGCAACCTGCAGACACAAAAAATCAAACAAAGAAAAAAAAAATATTTTAAAAAGAAAATAATGTTATCTTTTAAAGGAGCGATTTAAGCCTGCAGCGATCAGACTTCCCTTCTCTTGAGGAAACTACTCAGTTGTCGCCCTTAAATATTTTAAAACGTAGCGGCTGACATCCGCCCCGGGAGTTATTTCAACTTACCTCCCCCTGGTTTCCAAGAGAGCCATCCCCAATGACTAGGAGTCCATGATAGCCTCCCTTGAAATAAGTGTTGTCCCCTTTAAGTTTTTAAAACCGTCTCCTTACGTGAACATGGCACCGGTCATTGTTGTAGGGAGCTGTCCATCATGCCCGCCCCTTTCCCCCGGGAGGGCTACCGAACTACCGGTGTTGAGTCAGCAAAGGTTAATGAAATGTTTAGAATTGGCTCAGATTTGGGTAACATGGGCTCACGTCGTGGTATCATGGGCTCACGTCGTGGTATCATGGGCTCAAGTCGAAGTATCATGGGCTCACGTCGTGGTATCATGGGCTCACGCCGTGGTATCATGGACTCAGGTCGTGGTATCATGGGCTCACGTCGTGGTATCATGGGCTCACGTCGTGGAATCACATTTCACGACCGTTCAATATATACCCCCCCTATCCCACCTTTCCAATCACTGTGAGTCCGTTGCCCAACAAATGTTCAGTTTGTTTAAACAAAAAATGCCGCAAATAGGCAATGTTTTCCTAAACAAGGACACATAGTGAAGTATGCTCCAACTTTGGAGTAAGTTGTAAGTACCATACGTTTCTAAGCAGCGGTGTAAAACCATAAAGGTAAAAGTTAATGAACTACTTTTTTTAATGATGCATATTATTGTAAGAGGGAACAGTTTGCAAAGTAAATGTTCAGTGTTAGGATTTCACGGCAGACGATAATGGATGTGGCTGTTATGATACGATGGGATCAACAGTACTTGTTGTGAGGAAGCTGCGTGTCAAATTTGAGACCAATAACTCGAACAATAAAGAAAATACATGTGTTTTTATCAATCAAAGATATATATAGGACAACTATATCAAAGATATATTATATATATATAGGACAACCTTTGTACTAGATATCGGCTTTCCACATCGACCCCCCCCCCCACTCCCATCCCCACGAACTTTAACTTTACCTTGGCCGGACTTCTTGATGGGATATGTCTGTCGTCAGCTATGAATTAGAATTTTGTATTTGTTTTTATTTATTTTTTGCGAAGGCTCACTTGTTTTGAGAAAATTTTAATTGTTTTTACAGTTTCTTTTAAAGAGTGAGATCTTTCAGTGATATACTACATCCAAGCAAGGATTGGATGGAAGAATTGAAAAAGAGATAGAGATTCTGAGATAACAGGAGAGGGGGTCACTTAGAGAGAATTTCGGGAGGGAGATAGAGCGAGGAAAAAAGCAATAAAAATAATGTCCAAAAATTCAAATTATTGTAAATAGAGATCTGGTAATTCAAGCTATTTACAAAGAATATCAAGCGATTCAAGTTATTAAAAATGAAAATCCGGGGATTCGAGCTATTAAAAACTGAAATTCCGGGAATTTAATTTTTGGAAAGGAATCTCCGGGAATTCAAGTTATTTAAAAAGCGAATCTCCAGGAATTCAAGTTACTGAAAATGAAACTCCGGGAATTCATGGAATTCAAAATAAATCTCTAGGGAACTTTAAATGTCAGTTAACATATTTTCCGCAGCCCGCCCCTCCCCTCCCCCCCCCCATCTGTTCTTTAGATCACAACCCAGCGGTCCTCCTTTTTGTCATCATTATTGTGTAAATTAGTAATTTATAATTAAATTTTGTATATTTAATCATAAAATATATAGGATAAAATCGTGTGAGGTTTAACCAGTAGTGATATATGGAGGGCAAAAAGAAAACAAAACACACAAAAAACTGCCAATTTAGCCTGTCACAAGAATACAGTTAATCAAATATGAAACTTACGCTGTGTTTGTCTGCCGGGCAAGACCAGCTTAACTGCCACGGAAGTTGTAGGGCATACGACGGATAGATTTCTGGATGTCATCAACTTACGTCCTAGACCGATTGAATAATTTGTTGTTATCTGGCTGATTACAATTTGAGATGTATGAAGAACAAGATATTTGGGAGCGGGGGGGGGGGGGTGTCCATAAAATCTATAGCAAACAACAGGTCGGACGTTTCTCGTTTGAAAGCCTTCCCTCGACGAGCAGTCTCCGCCACATTATCCTTTATATGAAGGTGGCTTATTATTAATAGGTATAGACGTATCAAAGCCTGAAATATAGCCGATCACTTTTGTGAAGGAGAGAAGGGCAAAGACAAATAATTGATAAAGGAATGTGGGTTATTGTTCGCGTTCTTAATTCTGGAGGGTAAGTAGTGGTAACTAGTGAAGATTATTTGGGCAGTCGTAGGTAACGACTAGTTTGTTTGCTTGTTTTTTTGTGATCGATTGAATACAAGGCAGGTATCTAAATATATATATATATTTACATATATATATTTCAAAATTTGATTATTCTGGTTGTGTAGCGCTAAACAAGGCGGCTGCAATGCATGAGTTTGACCAAATGTATTAACGTAACGCACTGTATAGGATTCCCAATTAAAGTTACCCCCCCCCACCTGTACGCCACCTCCTCTGAACTAAATTAATATTCTAATGCCCCACCCCTTCTTATACACCGCAGATTTATTATACCAACTTATTTCCTTAAAAAAAAATTACTCACTACGCGCGCTTGTGGTATTTTTTTAAAAGACTCTCATTTAGCGCAGTAATAGGGAATTTTATTTTAGTGAAATAAGCGCCATCTGGTAGCGTTAGTGACAAAGTTACAAAGAGAATTGTGTAATTTGACCGGTGTCGACCAGAGGTAGCCTCCTTTGTTAGGAGGAGTCGTATTGCAAGCAAGTGCTTGAGCAACACTTGGAAATCGATGCATGAGGGAATGTTTGGGTCTAACAGAAGACAACAAGCATTTAAACAAACAGATAACTGTCTTAGTGTTTGCAGAATTGCAATCTGGTCGGCGGGGTGGAAAAGGGTATCGTGGAGGGGTGGGGTAGGGGTGGTGGGGGTTGAGTGAGGAATAATGGTATGTGGCTTGTCTTTTATGTCAATAGAGCAGACCTGTCTTGTCTTTTATGTCAATAAAGCAGACCTGTCTAGTCTTTTATGTCAATAGAGCAGACCTGTCTTGTCTTTAATGTCAATAGAGCAGCCCTGTCTTGTGTTTAATGTCAATAGAGCAGACCTGTCTTGTCTTTAATGCCAATAGAGCAGACATGTCTTATCCTTTATGTCAATAGAGCAGGCCTGTCTTGTCTTTTATGTCAATAGAGCAGACCTGTCTTATCCTTTATATTAATAGAGCAGACCTGTCTTGTCTTTCATGTTGATAGAGCAGACCTGTCTTGTCTTTCATGTCAATAGAGCAAGGCCTGTTTTGTCTATTATGTTTCAAAATCCTCGGGGGAAAACAATATCAATTCTTAATTTAACTTAATTCATGACGCTTTAACAAACCAATACATTTCTCTCTTTTTTCTTTTCTTTTTTTTTTTTTTTTGAATCTGAGTGAGGTTAATCAGATCTCCATTTTGATTATATTTCAAAAAAAAAACTGTTTTCCATCTCTGCCATTCACGTATTGCTTAATTGAAGACGATCGTTTTATAGCGACAGGTTTGCCACATTTATCAATTAAAATCTCAATTGATAGCTACTGCTATCCGTATCATTTTGCGATATCTAGTAAAAAAAAAAGGGGGGGCGCTAGCTATTTGTGAAAAATAGGAATTATTTAATGAACATTTAAATGTTGACTTTTTACACAACCTCCCCCCCCCCCCCCCATGAGCTTTCGGGTAACTTTTTTTTCGATCTCTACAAAATTCCATTTGCGCAATTCAATTCCTCTGCCAGACAAACATTATTTTCCATATTACTTTTTTTAAAATTATATCCTCAAAGTTCGCCTTTGCGCTTTAAGCCCCTGGCCAATCCTATCACTTACTATTGCCAAATTTGCTGTCAGCCGAGCCATGGAATGGGGGGAAGTTCACTGCACTGTTGAAAGCTTTTAATGCAAGCATCTCCGGAACATCGCCAATCGGGTCTGATTCGGCTTGTTTCCTTTCATGTTACGGAACCACAGCCGACAAGCCTTATGAGTGAATTTTCGTTTGCTTTCCTTCTCGCCTTTTCCGTGAATCGGTCGTTGTCAGTAGAGGTTATATGCCAGCATATGTTATGAGGAAAAAACAAGTATATTTTTAAATGTTATGTGCTCGTTTATATTATGGGGATGGGCAAGTATTTGTTAAAGTTATAGGTACGTCTGTGTTATGGAGGATAAGCAAGTATATTTTTAAGGTTATGTGCAAGGATATGTTATGAGGGACAATCAAATATATTTTTAAAAGTCCAATGCAAAAATTATGCTATGGTGATGTCTGCAAGGATAACAGAGTGCAATTTGGGGGAGGAATGAGTTCTGTTTCGACTGTCTTCAGGTCTTCGCCCACTATATGTGCTATATTTATGGGGTCATATTCAAGTGTATTTGCGTGGTACGTTTAACTTTTTTTATGGTGTATATACCAGCACATGTTATGATAAAGAATATCGAAATTGCATGGGTATGTTATTGAATGTATTTTTTTTTTCAATTTATTCTAACGATTTCATGAGATAGAATTTCAAAGTTACATCCACCTGCTTCGTTAGTTTCCCCATCCAAAAACATTGTTGACATGCTGGATTTACAAATATGATCACTCAAGATGGCGAAAATTCAGAACATGTATTAAAAAAATGATACAACTCATGTGTTCTCCATCTTTACTTGTAAGCTTCTGTTGTATCGATCATCCGGCACCACGCCCAAAATCTATATCCCCCTTTCACCCCAAACTTTAGTCACCCCAAACTCCACCCAATCCCCTCCTTACAAAAAAAAAGTTCTATCTATTGCGGTTAGTATACCCCAAATAAATATCGATCAGACCGTCCCATGCAGACCTATCTATGATAGGCCTGCAAAAAGTACATTTGATAAGACAAAACGTCACACAATCTAGACTGACTCAATCGAGTCAAACGTTGCAATTTTATTTTCAAACAAAAGCTCTAACATTTGTTAATGTCATTAGTTGTGTTATAATATTTTTAAAAAAATAATTTTTGGTACCTTTATATAAAATTTGAAAGACTCAAATTAAATTTGAATAAAAATTAGAGTTATAATTCATTGATTTCTGAAAAAATGATTTTAATACTCGTCTAAAAAAGAGTCGACTTCGTTCAGTCGTGTATTGAGTTATTGTTTGTGAGTATCGAATACTGAATGTCGAAAATGCTGAGACAGAGTCCGAAAAAAATAAAGTAAAACAAAAAGGAAATATAAAAAAAAAAATCGTTCCTTTTAAAAAAAAAAAATTAACCATCTGCGACACATTCATCCTTGGACGCAAAGGTTTAATAATGCGTAATAAGAGGGGAGACTGCAATCAGGTTAGCACAATAGGAGATTAGTAAAACACAGTAAATCTTTTGCTGCCCTAATGGACACTACTTCTGTTTGTTCGCTGATGAAGGCTTCCTCCCGACACGTTCGTTATTTTGTTGCGTTCCCTTTTTCAGGTTTAACCTTACTGTGTGTTACTAATTTCCTATTTAATAATGCGTGTTATTTTCCATGAATTTATTCTAAAAATTATATTATAAGTGCTAAGAAAAAATGTCACCTCCAAAGATTTGGCGCGGCTTAGATCGGCGTTTCCAAAATGTAATTTTGGCGGATCGGAGGACACATTTTCCCATTGCACCAGGGACCGAAGCTAGTTTTGTTCATTATTTTTCTTTTCATTTTTTCGTTTTTTTTTTTTTTACATTAAAAATTTGTAATAATCATATTGTTCAATCCACAATCAGCTTTACCTCTTACTATTTAATTTTTTCATTTCATAGTTGTTGTTAAAGGGTTTGTGTGGACCATATTTTATGTTCCCACTGTATGGTGTCAATTCGTGGCAAGCAATCTTTACCCCCCCCCCCCCCCGCCCCCATTTTTTTTTTTTTTTTCTTTTGTTAATGACGTCACCAAAATTTAAACTGCCACTCATGCATGATGTTTACACGTAAAAATTCTGACGAGACTAATCTCCCTTTCAAAATTCAAATGTACTCTCTCAATGCCCAACCAGAAAGTTAGGGTTCAGATATGCCCCCCCCCCACCCTTGTTATGGTGTAGGAGTGTTTCGTGAAATAAGCAATACTAACTTGACTCAAACATGTCGTCCCCCCCACCACACACGTTTTTTTTTTTATTTCTTAACCTATGTTTTGCGGACCGGTACCGCTAGGACGGGTGGACCGGCGCCGTAAGAACGGGTGGACAGGCAGCGTAAGGAGGGGTAGACCGGTACCGTTAGGACGGTTGGACCGGCACCGTAAGGACGGTTGGACCGGCACGGTAAGGACTGGTGGACCGGCACCGTAAGGACAGGTGGACCGGTGCTAATCCAGAAACCGCATTTCGAGGGATGCAGGCTGAGATAACACGTCTATTTCCACTCAAGGATTTTTGTGTGTGTGTGGGGGATACGGGGGGGGGGGGGGGGGCCGCGCTGTCATACAGAAGGGCAAATTTTAAGGTTTTTTTTTTCAAATTGATTTTTGAAGAAAGAAAATTCTTCGCCCTTCTGGAAGTTTTGGCCGTGGCGCGGTAAATTAAATCTGCCAGTCTGTCAATACGAGATATCTTAGATTAAACGCCGATTTAAAAAAACCACTTGATGTATAAGAATATATCGAAAATTTATTGCCCAGGAAAATATCCAATTATTTTCTGCATTCTCTATCATGCCATATCACATTCCTTCAATTCAATTGATATTATGTTGTAGAGGGTATGACATTTAAAAGAACACAATAACTAATGAGGAATCTATTATAGATTTCTATGACATTTGGAGAAGTGAACTTAGAGTCAGGGTTAATCCAAAAGGTTTATAGTAACTGTTCTTTTTTTTACTAAGTTTAAACGAAGTATAAATTAATAGAATGTATGAAATGTGAAAGAACATTTCGGTTACAGCTACGATAAATCATACCATTTTTTATTTACCTTTGGACCAAAATTCTTCGCTGAGAATGTCATCGAAATCTATAATAAATACGCAATCATTTACCCCAAGACATCCTCGTCTTGTAAAACCAATCAAACGACAGCCCTTATCCCCTCCCCCAAAACAAAACCGCGATCCATCTCAAAATTTCACCCCAGCTTGACGCTACTCGACTCCTGTCTTCAACCTTCTCTCCTCCCCCTCCCCCCCCCCGGGCATTCGTCCCCCACAATCCTATTTGAACCGCCCCCGTACTCTAAATCTATATTTTGTAAGAATTCACCCCCCCCCCAAACCACATCATCCGTGCGCTAGTTCCTTACCCCATTCCCCAAACTTCTGGTCCATTCCCCTTGAACTTTTCCACCATGCCCAACTTCTGGTCCACTCCCCTTGACGTTTTCCCCCATCCCCAAGTGATCGTGCCTCACAATCCTATGTCAACCTCCCACTCTCTTTCTTTATCTATCTCTCTCTCTCTCTCTCTCTCTCTCTCGGAATCACTCCAATCCAAACTGTATCCCAGCCCCCACATCATCAGTACATCCGTCTCACACTAACTGCTGCCCCCCCCCCCTTTAGCCCACCGCAAATAAAAATAAATAATAATTTTGCTCACCCACACCCTCCCCCACCCCACCCCCATAAACTTTGACCACATATAAGCCTATATAAATATCTGCGGATCTAGTCCAGCCCTCGTCTCTACAGACTTCGATCCGTCGCGCCATGATTCACTTAACTAAAACCCCACGGTCCGAAGCAAGAATTAATCGGGTTATTTGTAACATATAAAGAAAACAGGTTCCGCCAAAGTGGCTCTCTAACAGAATCGACTGGGCACATTTGAGCGTACTCTGTCTCTTTGATTCCCCGCAGTAGCTCTTACCCCTCTTGTTGACTCTGTGTGCTATAACTGCGGATGACAGGCCTGCTATGCAAATTGTTTAATGAAACGGGGTTCTGAAATGTTTGTTTTAAACTATCGTGTGATTGTTATTTTAACTCTTATACCTTGATTTTTTGCACAAAGAGTCCACTTGGAGAATTTAAACAAAACAAAAAAAAAACAAAAAAAAATATATATATATAATAATAACAGTAATAATCTGTGTCGCGATAACTTAAATAAAGTCTATTTTACTTTTCTTTTTTACTGCTTGAATGGAAATCTTAGCTTTACTAAAAATTAATTTTAGCCTACATAAATTTATATATATATATATATATACATGGCATCTTTCCGTCTACGAGAGACGATCGATTTATCTTTTCTGATTGCAGCTCTTGGTGTGGCTAGTGAGACCGATCCTCGAGTGGCAGTCTCTTTTGCATGTCCCACACACGAATGCGGTGGAGCAGTGTTTTCTGGCCTTTCTCTGCGCTCTCTTTACAGCTGCTTCCGCCCTGTAGAGCTCCTCGACACTTAGTGATCCTTCATTCAGGATCCCCGCCATGTGGATCGATCATCCACCAGGTCCTCCCAATTTGAGATGTTGATGTTGGCCGCCTTCATGTCACTTTTGCATATGTCTAAGTATCTGAGACTAGGCCGTCCAACTGACCTTTTCCCTGTTGCCAGCTCGCTGTACAGCACATCCTTAGGTATGCGACCAGGTTGCATTCGCTTGACGTGCCCAAGCCAGCGGAGGCGTCTTTGGATTAAAATGGCTGGGACGCTGCACATATTTGTTTGAGACAGGACATCCGTGTTGGGGACTTTTTCTTGCCATTTGATGTCAAGGATGCGGCGCAGGCATCTGAGGTGGAAGCCATTGAGCCTTTTTTCGTGCCTGGTGTATGTGGTCCAAGACTCGCATCCATAGAGGAGTGCGCTCAGTACGCAGGCCTGGTATACCTGCAGCTTTGTTCTTGTTGTAAGTTTGGCATTGGACCAGACACTTTTCTTCAGTCTCGCCATGACAGTTGCGGCCTTCCCTATCCTACCACTTATCTCATCCTCCATTGAGAGGGTGCTCGAAATATTCGACCCTAGATATGTGAATCTGTCAACAGCATCCAAGTCGCAGTCGTCGATGGAGATAGTGGGGAGAGAGTCAGCGTCCTGTGCCATAATGTTGGTTTTCTTTAAGCTGATGATCAAGCCAAACTCTTTGCAGGCAGCGGATAAACTGGATACAAGGCTCTGCAGACCGTCTGTGAGATACTAAAGTGGCGTCATCTGCAAATAAGAGCTCGCGTAGCATGACCTTTCTTATTTTGGTCTTAGCTCTAAGGCGCGCAATGTTGAATAATCTCCCGTCAGCTCTAGTGTGGATGTATATCCCCTCGCTGTTGTTCTTGAAGGCATACTGGAGTAAGATGGAGAAGAAGATTGCAAATAAAGTAGGAGCTAGCACGCAGCCTTGCTTTACTCCACTACTTACTGGAAACGCTTCTGATGTGGCACCGTCATAACACACTGTGCCCTGCATATTATCGTGGAACTGCTCGATGATGTTAAGCAGACGTGCAGGGCAGCCTATTTTTTTTGGGGATCTGGAAGAGGCCGCTTCTGCTGACAAGATCAAAACCTTTAGTGAGGTCGACAAACGCTATGTATAGAGACATATGTTGTTCCTTGCATTTCTCCTGCAGCTGGCGCAGAGAAAAGATCATGTCTATGGTTGACCTAACTGCTCGAAAGCCACATTGCGATTCTGGGAGTACGCGCGATGATAGGGTCTGCAAGCGTGTTAATGCAACTCGGGCGAAGGCCTTTCCAAATATGATATATATATATATATATATATGTATATATCATCATCATCATGTGTCTTAGTCTTTCGACCGTTGGGGCGCCACAGATGACATAAAAACTATTCTTCTCCATTCCTCTCGGTCTCCTGCCCTATGAATAGTATCGCCTAGTTGTAATCCCGTCCATTCTTTGATGTTATCGTCCCATCTTTTTCTCTGTCTTCCTCTTGTTCTTCCTCCTATAGTTGTACCCTGCAAGATTTCTTTGGCGAGCCCTTGTTTTCTGGTCACGTGGCCATACCATTCAAGTTTGCGCTTTTTTACAGACGCCAGGAGGTCATCGTACTGCCCAGTTGCTTGACGAATCCTTTCTTTAACTTGTTTATTGGTGATATGGTCTCTATAACAGATGCCAAGAATTCCTCTGAAACATCTCATCTTCATCGCCTTTATTTTCTTTTCAAGTTCTCACATATATATATGTACATATAAATGATGTATTTATTTACAATTCTCACTAGATGCAAATTAACTTTGCTGTTAAAGCCTACGTGGTATCTCCGAATCACTTCCGGGTCACGTGATTGCACCAACGACCGAGAGGAGGGTTATAAAACGGTTGCCATTGATGAACGCAATGTCTGAAATATTTGCGTTCCGTTGTCCGACTAAATTTGTTAGCTTTTTACTCATTTAAATTGTGTAAAATGTTTTTAGTTTAATTCATTTGAACAAGTTCAGATATCAATTACTGGATAATTTCTAGATTTGTTCTGTTTGGAAAGGGGGGGGGCGCCCAGGCGTATCAATTTTCCCCAGATTTGTACAGATTTAGATTTGAATGAAACAACACAAACAAAGTCTCTTACTTATTAAGTCAGTCGTGAGCAAGCTATATGTGCGTGAGGCCTAAATGAAGAAGTATAAAAGTAAATAGGGGACAAGAAATAGTCTCAACAAATAGCTTCAATAATTGATCGCCAAACTCATAAAATTAATAATTTAAAAAAATAAAAAATTCGTGATCTTCTATTTCCTGCTTGAGATTTGCTACCGCCTGTGGCGGTTTAATTTGTGATCCAAGATGATACATTTGATATTTGATCCTTCATTGGGATTTTTGTTTCTTTAAATTAGAGCTCTCGAAAATAACCAGATCGTGTTTAATTATTAACTTAGATGTCCTGCCATTCCGTGACAACAGTATCTGATCTCCAATGGAAAAAGAAAAAAAACTGTAAAGAAAGGGGAGACATTTTCAGGGTTCTTTTCTTTGTTTTTTTTTTTTTTAAAAACGCTTATATTTCAAAAATCACCATTTTTTTTTTTACACATATAGTATTGTGCCCTGTGTTCTTTGTTGTTTTTTTTGTCTTCTTCAAATATTCATAAAATACTGATTAATTTTATTATTATTTTTATTTTCAGATCGCTTTCATATCAGTTAGTGCAGGATGACTGCCATGCTCATTTTTTAAAGGACTTTAATTATCAGAAAAAACGCACTCAGGATTGCGATGCTTTCTGTCTGTCTGGCTTATCGTGACCTGATTGTCTGTCTGTCTTATCGTTATCTGATCGTCTGTCGCTTGCTTTCAATTCCCAGGCCTCAAATATTCAATTTTGCAAAATAGTCAAACATGGCGGACTGAACCAATTTAGTTGTTTTTTTAATGGTTTTTTCTAATCACAGTACCAGTGTGACTTTGCAAAAACTACTTTAAAATTTGATTAGAAAATTTCAAGCAATTTGTTGATCACCTTAAAAAAAAAGGATATTAACCAATGTTGTTTCTTTTACTAACGAGTGATATTTATTCCATATGTCTCTTGTTAAAAAGAACATATTTGAAATTATATCCTTAAATGAAAGTAAAAATTTATTATGGAATCATTTAACTGAAATAACATTAACTTATTGATAAAGATAACGTTTTAGATATATATATATATATATATATATATTTAAATTATATACTTTTTTTTTAAATGTGGGGGGGGGGGGCGCTGGTATCATAAAAAATGTTTTACTTTGAGCCCTCCAAACCAAACATAAATAACAATAAAGCATATCTCTTAAAACACAGTACAAACTAAATATAACATTCAATGATGTGACTGTTTCCGGTTTTAATTGATGTTATGCGACACCAAGTGGCGAGTGCTATTGTTGGAACTTTAAATTTCAATTTACATGGAAGCGTTACAGGCAAAACTATTGTGAAGCCTTATGACGTACATAACGAGGCTACTCACGCGTGATAAAAAATTTACAGCTTCTGGATCTATTTCTGCGGTCAGGTTCCCCGGTCATAAACAAAGACGAGATTAGATATAAAGATCAACCTCTACTGGAATTTGGCACCCTGGACTTCATCTTATGTGCAGCGTGAACGAGATCGGAACACATCAATTTGTCGCACAAGGATATATAAGTGTACCCCCAACCCTCGACCCTCCCCGGTCTCTATAGACCGACACATTTTCTTCCACCTCACACATTTTATCTATTAGTCGTAAATTTGCACCATTTATGGATGTGTGATGAAGCTTTGGTTATGTATTCAACTTATATATAACGTAACTTCATTTTGCCAACGTTTTTTTTTTCGGGGGTGGGGGGTGGTGGGGTTAACGATCCTATTTAAAAGCGAAGTAATAAAAAAAAATGCCGACCCCCGTTCATTGAAAAAAAAACTTTAAAAAAAACTTAATAATATAAAGAAATACATCGAATATTTAAAGTAAACTCTACGTATACTAGCTGGGGAAACGCAACCATTTAGTGCATGAAATATACGGGAAGTGGTGAATAGTGTATAATAATGATTCTAGATGGTGCTCCGAATATCCACTAGAATAAGTGAATTGACTCTACATATGATATTTTGTGTCCATTTTGTGCGTACGTGATCAAGCGCATGAAGCGCGGAAGCAGGGAATTAAAAGCGCTGCATAATGCGCAATGAGAGCGGGGCGAACAAGATCCACTCGATGATTATTATTTTATACGGTTTAATTTCAAGTTATGGCGTTTCAGTGCGATAATTTAAAGTGTAACTCTGTAACAAGTTACACAAAATAATCGCGTTTGACTTAATGCTAATCTGATATAATCCTCAAAATTTTATTTATTTTATTTTGTAAATATTTATATTTTTTTATGATAAAGAAGCTTTTTAAAAAAATCTACTCTCAAAACGATAATCATTAGCAAACCGTGGTCTTAAGACATTCACAATTCTTTTTTACTTTGTTTCTGTCTAGTTTTCATCTCTCTTTCTTTTTTTTTAGGTAGGATATTTCTACCAGGTGCATTATGTGCGATACTTGCATTTGGTGCATAATATCTTTTTTTCCCTTCTTTTGTGTAAAGAAATGTTTGGTGTAATAAAGTTGCGTGTAAAACGGGGTGGGGAATTACAATTTTAATATAGGTGAGGGGCGGTAGCGTATAAAAAGGGTGGTGGGGAGGTTGTGCAGTAATAGGTAATTTTTTTTTTCCAAAGTTTTTTCTTTGAAAGCAGGTTTTGTCAAGTGGCTTTAGTAGATGGGAAGTTCACGAATTGCGGCTATTCGCTATAGATAGGTACTATTATTACTGCAGGCACGCGTTTTGTGTACTTTAAATCTTAGTGCATTCAGAGGCCAAGGTGTTAGCTCCCTTACACCATCATCGAAAATAATGTAAATTTTTTTAATACTTTTTTTTATACGTCTTGTTGTACTGATGAAGACATGTGCCGAAACGTTTACTTATGTGTATTGTAAAAGTATATTAAAGCTTAATATACATTGTTACATTGACACAGATTGTTCCTGTCTATTTAATCTTTTAAGACATTGACTTCTCACAATTTCACTGTTCAAGCCGGTCATACCCCAGTTACCTTTCGCTACTCCTTCCCCAACTTTTCCCTTTCACAAAAAAGTGTGGGGGGGGTGGTGGTTGGAGAGCGTGAGCCATATGTTTGAAACCAGTGAATTAAACGTCAAAATATATATTACAGAACGTGCGTAAGTAGAATATCTACACAATCTCATATTTCAGTTCGTGAATGTGTAGTTACACAATGGCCTACAGGGTTATTCAAACTTATTGAAATCCGACTCTTCACTGAACTAATGCTGAATATCACTTAGATTTTTTTCTTTCATTCCATAGGACGCTTGAAGCCAACTTTAGAACATTTTCAATGAATCTCAACGTGCCATCTCTCATAACCACATTTAAAATATAAAAAAATTTGGTGTAGCTATTCTTTTGTTAAAGTTTCGGCAATTCCAACGATAAAATGCTACGCCAAATGTTTGGGGGTTTGAACCTCGACCTTCCACACTTGCTTGCGAAGCTGTGAATTGATCCGCTTCAATTTTTTTTTCTAATTCGCCCTTTAAGCCGTTTTAACGAGCTCAGGTTTTATGACTGTATAATCTTGCGCATTGAATGTAGGCTGACGTGCACGTGGTGGCGGGGAAGGGGGGGGGTCAGCTTTGACCTTCCCTCTGTCTCTTGTCTTAATGCGATCTGGTCAAGAAAATCCAAATGCATCGGGTACAAGACTGGCAATTTTTAAGGCGATTGATCGAGTTCACAGGGTCAAGGTCAGAGATTAAGCTTGGAACTCGATTATCAGGGTTGCTAATATCAGAGGGGAGAGGCGGATGTATTTGATGTTGGAAGTGTATTGGCCTATATCAGCCGTATGAATGATTAAGCATATGTTTTTATTTGCATATCTACAAATGGCAGGCAGCAAAACATCTTCGGGACCTAAATGCATGTTAGTTTCCCCGATGGGTTATGATGCATTGATTGAACTTAGTCTTGTCATATTTAAAAAGAGGGGAATATGCATTTATCAGTTTAATTGATTGCATCGACAATATGTTTGATCTGTTGATAAAGGAGATTTTTATTTTTATATTAGTTAAGTCCTACAGAACTATCAACATAAATAATTCTATATGTAGAAACGTCTGTCACTAACACTAAGGCTCAATAGCACGCAAAATTAAATTCCCGATAACTGCGCTATATGAGGTTTTTCTTAAAAATGCCGCAAGTGCATTAAGTGCGATAGGTCCATTTGGTGCGTAATATCTTTTTTTTTTTGTCCCCTTCTTCTTTTGTGTAAAGAAATGTTTGGTTTAATAAAGCTGCGTGTGAAACGGGCTGGGAAAAAAACGCGGTCGCGTATAAAAAAGGTGGTGGGGAGGTGGTGCAGTAATTGGTAATATTTTTTTTTCAAAGTTTGTTCTTTGAATGCAGGTTTTGTCAAGTAGCTTTAGTAGATGGGATGTTCACGACTTGCGGCCGCTATTCGCTACAGCTATGTTACTCTTACTATTGCAGGCACGCGTTTTGTGTACTTTAAATCTTAGGGTCGGTTCACACGATCAAATTTTCCTTCAAGCATTTGATGCAATTCGTGTATGAAGCCTTGTCACAACTTACAAATAACTATTTTATCAAATTCCCCCCAAAAAGCAACCACGCACAAAATAGTGCGTTCATACAACAATTTGACGCGATTTTTGATCGTGTGAACTGACGGTTAGTGCACCCACAGGCCAAGGTGTTAGCCGCCTTGGACCGTCCTCGCAAATAATCTGCAGTCGGCTTATAATACCACACTCCGTGTTTAGAAAAAGTGACACCCGCGGCGGGGGGGGGGGGGGGGTGGGTGGGGGGCAACCCTTCCGCTCCTTTTTCCTAAGCTAGATCACATAAGAGTTATGTGCACGTTTTAACACACACACAAAATGTTTCTTTCATTACACCTATGCTTTTTTTTTTTTCTGTAACTAACTCAGGTAACAGGGTAAAGAGAACACTGATCTCTACAGCTCGGACTATTTTATTGAAGTTCTTCCTCTAGTTAGAAGCCTAGCCTCTGTGACAGTGGCTCTTGTTTAAGATAAGTTAAGATAAGATGCTTTTATTGATGAAAACAAATTGAAATGTTTTTTTTTAAAATTGCCCTGTACATTTTCAGCACATAAAACAATTTGAACACACGACATTTATATTAAGTTATTTCACTAGTAAAAAAAAAAAACTACAATAAAAAAACATAGCCATTCGTTAAATTCTCTTAGTCATATCAGGGACTTATTTGTTCTCATTAAGATTTGTGACTTCAGGGGTAGCAGGCTGGTAAATTCGTACAGATTGGGGAACAAAAGCATTTTTATATCTTTCAGTCCTCGCCCTGACGGAAAGAATTCGTCCTGAACGGGCCGAACTTAAGTATCTGTAATGAAGAGTGTGGGATGTATCACCCAAAATGTGTTTCGTTTTTACAATAACATCTTTCTTCAAATAGTTCTTCAAGTGAAGGGTGTTTAGTTTGTTTTATGTTCATAGCTTTCTTGATTAGTCGGTTTATGTGGATTTAAGGCCCTTACTCTGCGATTGTGACACATGTCTGTGCTTTCAAACAATAGTAGTTTTTTTTTTTTTTTTAGAGATTCTCCGACTAAAACCACTCTTCTAAGCCCTGCCACCGCAACTATGACTCTTATTTAAAATCAAGACTCCAATAATATGGCTATGATTACAATAATACGATTTTATTTTATTGTTTTAGGCCATGACATAAATAATATGTTGTCTTGACATGACACGCATTTCAAATCTCATTGGGCCGTTCTGAGATAGAACAGGTCTCATATGCCTGTACTGCTTCATATTCTTGTTAGTAAAAAAAATGTATATATATATATATATACATATATATATATATATATTTATTTATTTATATATATATATACTATTACGTCTGTAAGGGAGCGGTATATAGCATGAAATATTAATTCATACGCATAAAACACTGCATCTCTGTAACATAAATACAATAAGGGGGGTGGAGCGGGGGGGGGGGGTAAGCGCGCCTGTCAAGGATGAGAATTAAGCTAACAGAGCCAGAAATGCATAATTGACACCCAAATAATCTCCTCGATGGCTGCTGTAACCGTGGCGGACATTCCACAATGCAATTTTTTGGGGGGCGAACAACACAATTTAAAAGCATTTCCGGGGAAAAGTCGACCGATCTATTCGGCGTGCTGTGTGAGGCCGTGCGATTGCACACACACACACACACATTCACGCAGAAAATAAAAATTTTAAAAACAAAAAGCTTGACGTCATATGGCGTCCCATCAAAACAATGGCTCGGAAACGAAATTTGAAACAATAATTCCCTTGTATCTTTTTTTTTTAAAATGTCGCTAATTGATTTCCGGGTTCCTAACTCGTGTTCTGTTCCAGTGAGGGAATCGCACGAGTGATATGCAAATAAAATAGAGCGGACGTTCAGCTGGAATATTGTGTGTGTTATTATGAAGAATTTCCTTTATAGCTTAATGGATACAAATCGTTTCTGTTGTTATTGTTTTGTTGGGTTTTTTTCACCCCTTGAAATGATCGGGTAACACAATTATTGCACGGGTGAAATGTTCAAACCCATCGTTTCCAATAAATAATTATATTTTCAGTAAACGTATTGATCCATAATTTTTTTTTCAAAAAATTAAAAGGCAGGTGCCCAGGGACACACACACACACAACACTCATATTCTGACATACTTACAGACACACAGAATTAACGATAACACGTTGGCGTACTCTGAACTAGATAGCCATAACAAAGCCGGCACATTCTGACGATAACTCTTAAATAACAGCCTTGGAAAGCGTAGTTTTTTTTTTTGCAGTTCACGATAGTCTTCTGTCATCAGCGCTGTCTGGGTACCAACATTTGTTGATTCGTGTCACATGGTCTTGTCAAATCAATGTTTGCGTAATATGTTTACGATTTTTAAGTCGTTAAAGCAATGATCAAAAGTTTTCAAAGTAAAAAGTCTTTTTTTTTTATAAATACAGAAATCATAATAGCTTTTTAAAGCTACAATTTGTTCGAGTTACAGGTTTTCACAAGAAGGCCATTATCCCAAACTTTGGTAGTTTTCTTTTCATCCTTCTAACAAAATCCCTAGATTCAAACAAAATCCCCAGATTCGATCACTATCCCCAGATTCGAACAATATCCCCAGATTCGAAATGCCAACGTATACTCAAGAGCCTACATTCCTCACAGTTGATCAGATCACGCAGTCATTTACATAACGTCCTGATACAAAACCAATTTATTTTGTATTTCTTTATTAAATTTAAATAAGGCGGGGAAAAAAATTTAAAAACATCCTCAGCTTAACATGTTTAAGATAAAAAAAACAACAATATGTGCAATGAAATCTAAACGAAATTTCCATTTGTTTTTATCAACAATAGGGTTTGTCATTAAATGGTGGAAAGCTATTAACAGAAGATCCTGGCCTACATTCTGACCAATCTCATTAAGATATTAATAAAACATCCGGGTATTCTGTTTGGCCAATCTCTAAACATTCTACGCTAATGTTATTTGACGAAAACATGTTTGTAACTTTATTCTACGGAAGATTTTAACACAAAAAAAGTTACCGTTCTATAATATATGGTGAAATACAATATAAAACCAAGGTATTCTAAACTTGCATTCACAGACAGGACAAAAGATCTGGACGCTTTGGCATAGAGCTTTCATCAGAAAACAAGACGAAAAGAAGTATAACGAGTATCAGATGAAATACATTGTTGGAAGCTATGTTTTACGAAAACAATGTCTACAAACAGTAACATTGCGTAGTGCGATGTGACGTTTTCCGGAAGAAAAAAAAAACCCATTAAAGCATCGTTTCTTTTCGCTAAAAGTCGAAGAAATGATCCTTGTTTTTTTTTTTTTTTTTAATTAAACTATAATTTTGAGACATGCTCCTGAGACCGTGGCATCTCTTATATCATTTTTTTTCCAGCACGATTGCAGAGTATCCCCGTGAGATCAAAAGACAGATAACCATTGGTTAAACAATTATCGTCAGTTACTCACATAAAGTTATTATTCTTAAGTGCCTCAACGCTTTTAGCTAAACGAAAAACAAACAACAATGTCAGGTTTGAACAAATAATTTTATACAGAATGTAACGAAATACTGGTATACCAATTTGTCTATTTTAAAAAAAAAAACAGCCCTTAACATTGAGATAGACAATTTTAATGTTTACGGTACGAGAAGTCGATGCAACGCTTATGTTCAGAGTGGGGGGGGGGGGGGGGAAAGGGGGGGGGGAGAGAAATGACAATTTATATCTCACTGTGTTGAAGTAAACTAAAAAACCATGACAAACGCTTTATTTTGGAAGTAAACTATACTTAAGTGCTATTGTGATGCAGTTGTTACTGTATTTGAGCGCTTACGATCAATGTATTGATCATTCTGGCTCATGGTTTGAACTCATAGTTTGCCTGCTCTTAGATGAGTAGCCGTCCAAGAGCTAACGAGTCCCATCCACCCGGAGAGCTTTGATGGGGGATTGGACTCCAGACCGCCAGCTATTTGGTTTGAGTCAGTTAAGACCGCTCAGCCCCCCAGCACTCCCAGTTGTTTGTAAGTAAAATAAAAAATTTTGACAAGACTGATTATTGTGTAATCCAAGAACCTGCTTTTTGTGTATGTTTTTGTGAGACCACGAAAACGTTGATTGATGGCTTAAAGTTAGTATGCGTAAATTATTGATCATTTTTCTTCTTCACATTTCATGCCACAACCAATAAAGGAAAATCCATCACCACATTTTTAAATAATAATAATACAATTTATTTGAAAAGCACGCTATGTCCCCAAAGGCTCGAAGCGCGGTACAAAGTCAACTACGTTAAAGAGAAATGAAACAATTTATATTTTACCACATATATTGAAATACAAAACCCAACATTACAAAAGCTACATACGAGCACACACATTCAAAGTCTTTCACCCCTTGCAGCCATACACAGCACAAGCCTATATACATCTAGGAGGTAATAGCTAGCTGGAAAAGATGGTAGACAACAGCACCCCAGCAGGTGTTTGCGAACAATAAAAACAAAGTTTCAATGCAACACGGAGTAGTACCACGTAGAAAAAAAGAACAAAAGAGAAGAGATCAAATGGGTTGGTTCATATCACATCCGCTTTCATATCATTTGTTGTTGTCATGGTCATTTGTCGTTGTCATGGATGGTGAAAGTAAACATGGATTGGATGACGACACCGTGAATTAAAGGACAGAAATGATTCAGATAAGAAAATGTTTCTTTAAAAAAAAATATATATGCTATTGTGCCTGTTTCAGTCAATAAGGAATACATTTAGAAAAAAACAACACAAAAAAAACATGTTTCTGGAACCAACACAAATAGGAAAAAAAGAAGGCGGCAACCATGGGGAAGCTACTCTTATTTTATAAAAATGTAGACGCACCTTCATAGCAAAGAGGTTTTAATTATAGTCTTGGGTTAAACAGTGATAAAAATAGATTGATCTTTAATTTGTTTCCCCTGTCTCTTTTTGGACAAAGTAAACCAAAGAAAATGTTGAAGAATTGATGAGAAAATAAATTTTAATTCTAAAAATGTATGTTATTTTCATATGTCGTGTTCTTTGCATGCAAATTTATTAGCAAGACATTATTAACCGAAACGGTGGTAGAATTTCAAGATCAGGTGTCTCAAGACATAAATGTATACGAAGCTAAGTTGTTGTTTTTTTTAAATCAATACTTTAATCTATGTCAAATAACAAGGATTTCCATTTTATGTTTATTGATTCTATATTTTCTTTAAAAGTTTAAAAAAAGTTATAATCACTTATTTGTTATTACCTTTTATGTATTCTATTGATGTGATATAATGGGTTTTTAAAACGGGTACCTCAAATAAAATCCAAGCTCAATCAATAGAATTTCAGCTTAAATATATTGTAGGGACAGTATAAAGACGTACTGTAAAGGACACACCAAGAGCCTATTGCTGAAGACAACAAGAGACTATTGCTGAAGACACCAAGAGTCTATTGCTGAAGACAACAAGAGACTATTGCTGAAGACACCAATAGCCTATTGCTGAAGACACCAAGAGCCTATTGTTGAAGACAACAAGAGACTATTGCTGAAGACATCATTAGCCTTTTGTTGAAGACACCAAGAGCCTATTGCTGAAGACATCATAAGGAAACGATGGGGGTGAATAGGGCACACTCTTTGTAAACCCCCAGATAACATCACCAGACAACCCCTAACATGAAATCCACAAGGAAAAAATGAAGAGAGGATGGCCAAAGAATACACGGAGACGTGAGCTAGAGACAGGCACAAAAAGAATGGGATACGCACGGAAGCAACAGGAAAGGAGAGCACGGGACCGAGATGAATGGAAAATTCTTGTAGACGGCCCACGCCCTAGGCGGGGTGTAAGGCACGAGTACGTAGGTAAGTAAGTAGTGAACAAATCGGAAACAATTTTCTCATTGCAATGGTTTGGCTAACAAATATACAATCACGGATTCGCTAATGTACCAATAAAAAAAATCATTGCTCACCCTCTTATAGATCAAGTTTTTAGTTTCTATCCAATAGATGGACGTAGCTATTTGTACTGTTAGAAGAGAGTCTAAAAAGCAGTATGGAATGTGGACCATTTTTTTGGTTTTAATTTTACACTAAATATATCTAGAAATTTATATAAACCCTAACTCTAATAAGAATATTTGTCGCTATAAAGAAGTTGGCTGGTTTTAAAATTTTAAAACAAAAAGAGAAATCCCCTTTCGATTGTTGCAAGTCCGTTGTGTATATCAATGAGGTAATTTAAAACATTCAGAGAATCGTTATAGTGTCTTAATAAAAAGCGAGTAGCCGTTAGGACTTAATAACCAGGGAAAATGTAGCACATCTTTTTTTCTTTTTTTTGTTTTTGTTAAGATATGAGTTCCCACGGTAAACCTTCAGAAGCTCGTTCATCACTTACACTGCCAGTCATTAGGCGCCTGTCACGTCAAGGTGTCTTCTTCAGTGATGATTATGGAAAGCTGGCTTCAATGACGGCAATTTCCACTGACAAACCTGGTGTTGTATGGACGTCTCGAATAAATGCGGGTACTGTAACTTCTCGAATCTTTTTATGTCCGATTTGGTCAAAGTTTGTCATTTCAGGTTTTTTCAGGTGGGAAGGGGGAAAAAAACCAAAACTTGACCGGCTTGTTGAGTTGTTTAATACTGGAGGCGCCACAGTACATAGCAATTTTAATAAAACCTGAAATTCAGTTGGGGGCGGCAAATGCCCCCCCCCCTCCTTGCCCAATCCAAACGACGCCCCCAAATCGGGTGTCTATAAGGATTTCCCACTTTCAATCAAAAAATTTCCCACAGAATTTAAACAATAAACATTACAAGATATACATTTTTCAAACAGCATCATTTTTAGTCTTTGCAACACACAGAAATTAATAAACATCACGATGTTTTAAAATCAAAACCTAAAAAAACAGCCGCGACAGCTCAATAAAACATCTAACGCTTTGACGCAACACTTACCAGTAACGATGCTACAACGTCAGTATTTAGTCCTACGAAAGCCAGGTTAATACTTGCCCAAAATACAAAAGAGTGTAGACTGAATAAACCCAGCTGACTAAAAAACATACAACACTTTGACAAACCATTTACAATTACCGATACTCCAATGCCTACAGGAGCCAAGGTTACTGAACACTGAAAATTGAATAAACTCATTTCAGAAAAAGATACAACACTCTGACAAACCATTTATACTTACTCTATTACCTACAGAAGCCAAATTACTAAACAGTGGAAATTGAATCAACTCATTTCAGTAAAAGAGACAGCACTTTGACAAACCATTTACAATTACTCTATTACCTAAAGAAGCCAACGTACTAAACAGTGGGAATTGAATAAACGCAGTTGAGTCAAATATACAACACTCTGACAAACCATTTATACTTAATCTATTACCTACAGAAGCCAACGTACTAAACAGTGGAAATTGAATAGACTCATAACGTGTCGATGTGATTAAATACAGCACGCTCGTTAGACACGGAGTCGCCTCCCCCCT
The DNA here is from genome assembly GCA_964017045.1 of Omphiscola glabra. NCBI lineage: Eukaryota > Metazoa > Mollusca > Gastropoda > Lymnaeidae > Omphiscola > Omphiscola glabra. Next base: position 5,407,948 of record OZ024799.1, read on the forward strand.
TTGAATAGGTAGCACTGTGGCCTCGCTTGGGTTAATTGAAAAAAGGACTCTTATTTACTCTCCTATTCGCATCGGAAATGAATATTGAATATTGATATGTAAAGAGTGTATATCCATTTTTTTCTGCGCTTAAGTAGCGTTATCGCAAAGCAGGGCAATGGTGGAGGCGGTATCACTAGGAGGATAACCTAGGTATCAAACTTTATCACTTGACTCTCTGGATATTTAAATGGATTCGGAGAATCGTTAAATGAGTGTGGGGGTGCTTCTTCTTCTTCTTATGTTTGAGGGCCCACGATCAATGTATTGATCATTCTGGCTCCTGGTTTGAATTCAAAGTTTGCTTGTAGAGCATTGTATTCCTTACCTCTGTACGGCAATATATAACAAGAAGTTTCCTTATTAATCAGATTTGGTAGAAGAATTAAAAAACAGTTTCTGCAGTAGTTAAAAATTAAAACAAAATTTTATAATGTTATAAAACTATTAAAAGTTAAAACCAAAAAAACACAACAACTGAAAGTTGTTTTATGTTTGTATGCAAATTGTTCATATGTAAAGCTAAAACTTGCAGTTAGCGGTGTTAACTGTACTAAGCAGGATTTATTATTACGCTAAAACATACATTCATGTATTTAATCTGATGAAAACCTAAACTTCATTGAGATCACCAAGACTCACTGGTTGATAAAGAGAGGGGGTGGGGGTAAATGAATGTATCGTTGGGGCAATCATAAGCAGTTGAGGGGAGGAGGGGATAACAGATGAAAATAGTTTTTTACTACCGATTACATTTGAATGGCATGTGCAACATTGCAAAATGGTATAAATCTTGAAAAGTTAACGACAACAAAAAAGAAACCAAATTAGTTAGATGTAAAACTAAAACTTGTATTTAGTTGTATTTAGTGGTGCTAACTGTAAGAAGCATTATTTATTCACTAAAAATGCATTTAAGTATTAAATCTTATGAAAACCTAACTTAATTTAGATCGCATAACGCACTGGTTGATAACGAGAGGGCAATCATAGCATTAGGGGTGGAGGGGGAGTGGGACAGAAGAAGAAAGTTTATACTACCGATAACATTTCAATGGCATATCAGCGTCTTGCTTACGAGCCGATGTCCAAACTATGGAGGACTCGATGCTTCAATGTTTGAATAGTAAAAGGGTCATTGACATTTTAGAACATAATGTCGTTTCCCTTTACTGGATTTTTAAAAACTTTTTGTTTTTAAACACGAAAAAAAAAAGAGAAACATTGTAGGCTGCTTTTAAAAGGTGAAATTATAGCGTAATAAATAAATGAAAAGTATTGAAATGTAATTGAATTAAAATTAATAAAAAGGAGTATCAAATGAAATATATCATTGAAGCCTATAAACATGAACATTTTGTTAATAACAAAAATAAACCATTACCTGATTCGAACAAAAAGTATACTTAAAAATTAAACGATACCGCGTAATAAAGAAAATTTAAAAAAAAAAAAAAAAAAAATTCTAAGTTTTTTTTTTTTTTTTTTTTTTTTTTTTTTTTTTTGTTGTTGCTTTTTTTAAGTTCAAAAGTTTGATTTTTTTTTCTTCCTGTTTAGTTGAGGTGCGCATGTAAATTAAATGTGATAAGATAAAATAGGTCAAATGTTATACCTAAAATAATATACCTAAAAATAGATTAACCTTAAATAATATACCTAAAATAGTATACCTAAAATGATATACCTAAATAATATACCTAAAAATAATACAGCTAAAATAATATACCTAAAAAAACATATCTAAAACGATATGCCTAAAATAATATACCTAAACATAATAAACCTAAAATAATAATAAACTAAAAAATAATATACCTAAAGTTAGTATGATAATCCACTGTAGAGCAAACATCTCTAGGCTTGTTCTTGCAGCACGGTGTAGAAGCAAAGTGACCCTCCCCTTTGGGCTATTTTCCCCCTTTTCTCTGGCCGGTCCACGTTTTACAATCAGCCAGCGACCAGGGAAATAACGCTTCCAGTTCGCCCCACTGATAACAATGTCAATCCCTCAATAATTCAGTTGGCTAAAACGCATCATCATCATCATTTTATTTCCCCCCCCCCTTTCAAAATAATGATTCAATAAAATATTTCACTTAAATTAATTAACGTTGAAAAGGACCATGCAGTAATGTGAGACCCCTCAGCACTTCGTGCCTCGGCCGTTGGAAGATACGGCGCCAGCTCTGGTACCAGCTTCAAAAAAGACGCCCCCACTCCCCCCCCCCTATTTTTTTTACGTAGATCGATGCTTTGGCTTTTGGACGAGCTGGACCAGGTCCAACGCGTTGAAAGGAGAGGGGCGGGAAAAACTTGGGATGACCTGGGCATTGAGTTTGTAAATCTGTATATGTCCTATTTTTGTTTTCTCCACTAAAGTCTTTCAATTTTGAGTCAGGCCATCGCCATACGCTCTTTCCCGGGTGGGCGCCGCCGAGAAGCCTAAGGCGATTTCAGAAGGGGTGGGAAGAAAGTTCACGTGAAACAATGAAAATGTCATGAAGTTTGAGATTTAGAACAACAGCCTCTGACATCAAAGTCCAGGTTAAATGTCTTCGAGTCAGATTTTCAATTTCTTCTCTGTTGACTATCTCAAAAGATAATTGATGGACTGCATTCTAGTTGTGTAAATGAAATATATGAAAAACGTATGACAACCTTGAACTCATACACAGGACAAAAGATTTTGACATTTCGGCTCAGAGCACTCATCAGAAAACAAGAAGAAAAGTCAGATAACTGAAAAAACACTATTTTTTGTTGCCGGAAGTAGGATCGCCCTAAATAATTCAGTTGGATACTATATTCTGTGATCCTTCTTCAGGCAAAAAATAGAGTGTTATTTTTCCTGTGATCTGTCTTTTCGTCTTGTTTTCTGATGAAGGCTCTAAGCCAGGGGTCGGGAACCTTTCTGTCTGAGAGAGCCATGGACACCACATATTTTGAAAAGTAATTCTGTGAGAGCCATACATTATGTTTAAAACTAAAAATTCAAGTAAATGTGTGCATTTTGTGTAATTTCAACACTAAACATGCAATAATTATGTCTCTGAATTCTTTTTAATAACATTGTTATGCTGTTGCTAATCAATAATGAGTATTTCTTACCATTTTAAAAAAAAAAACATTTTTATTTTTATAAACGAACATTTGTCTGCGAGCCAGATGCAGCCATCAATAGAGCCATAGGTTCCCCACCCCTGCTCTAAGCCGAAACGTCAAAATCTTTTGTCCTGTCTATAAATTCAAGTTTATCTCACGTTGTTCTTATTGACTTTGTTTATATTGACTATCTCAAACAAGAATGAATTGCCTAATGATGTAATATATATTTTTCTCCAAAGAATTATTGTCTTGGGCTGTGGTTTGTCCCTGGAAGATCAGCCCATTTAATTATCACGTGTATCGAAGTTGCTGAAACAACGTTTATACTTCCAACTTTGACACTTGAAAGGTCACTCAACGTTCACTCTCCGGCTAAACCTCCCACGCAAACGCAAGAAAACATCCCAAAAGCCTAGTAAATGTTCATTTAATCACTTCAACCCTAAAGCTCGGTAATTGTTCATTTAGTCACTTTCATCCAAAAAAATGTATTGTTCATTTTTTCACTTTTATCCACAAACCCCCGTAATTGTTCATTTAGTCACTTTTACCCAGAAACCCAAGTAACTGTTCATTTAGTCACATTCAATTCCTTAGTTGATTTCATGTGTCTCTATTGTATTTAGTGTGCCCTATTTATTTCAGATCTCTCAATGTTCAAAACTTTTTTGTTGTTGTTACATTGAAGGCTACGAACAGTGTTAAACAAATCAATCAATTATGACTTTTCTTTTTATGTTAAAACGTGTTTATTTCACTGTCGTTGAATGGCTCTTACTTTGTTGGTGTTGAATGTTTCTTACTTTGTTGGTGTTGAGTGGCTCTTACTTTGTTGGTGTTGAATGGCTCTTACTTTGTTGGTGTTGAATGGCTCTTACTTTGTTGGTGTTGAATGTTTCTTACTTTGTTGGTGTTGAGTGGCTCTTACTTTGTTGGTGTTGAATGTTTCTTACTTTGTTGGTGTTGAATGGCTCTTACTTTGTTGGTGTTGAGTGGCTCTTACTTTGTTGGTGTTGAATGTTTCTTACTTTGTTGGTGTTGAGTGGCTCTTACTTTGTTGGTGTTGAATGTTTCTTACTTTGTTGGTGTTGAATGGCTCTTACTTTGTTGGTGTTGAATGTTTCTTACTTTGTTGGTGTTGAATGTTTCTTACTTTGTTGGTGTTGAATGGCTCTTACTTTGTTGGTGTTGAATGGCTCTTACTTTGTTGGTGTTGAATGGCTCTTACTTTGTTGGTGTTGAATGTTTCTTACTTTGTTGGTGTTGAGTGGCTCTTACTTTGTTGGTGTTGAATGGCTCTTACTTTGTTGGTGTTGAATGTTTCTTACTTTGTTGGTGTTGAGTGGCTCTTACTTTGTTGGTGTTGAATGTTTCTTACTTTGTTGGTGTTGAATGGCTCTTACTTTGCTAGTGTTGAATGGCTCTTACTTTGTTGGTGTTGAATGGCTCTTACTTTGTTGGTGTTGAATGTTTCTTACTTTGTTGGTGTTGAATGTTTCTTACTTTGTTGGTGTTGAATGTTTCTTACTTTGTTGGTGTTGAATGGCTCTTACTTTGTTGGTGTTGAATGGCTCTTACTTTGTTGGTGTTGAATGGCTCTTACTTTGTTGGTGTTGAATGTTTCTTACTTTGTTGGTGTTGAATGGCTCTTACTTTGTTGGTGTTGAATGTTTCTTACTTTGTTGGTGTTGAATGGCTCTTACTTTGTTGGTGTTGAATGGCTCTTACTTTGTTGGTGTTGAATGGCTCTTACTTTGTTGGTGTTGAATGGCTCTTACTTTGTTGATGTTGAATGGCTCTTACTTTGTTGGTGTTGAGTGGCTCTTACTTTGTTGGTGTTGAGTGGCTCTTACTTTGTTGGTGTTGAATGGCTCTTACTTTGTTGGTGTTGAATGGCTCTTACTTTGTTGGTGTTGAATGGCTCTTACTTTGTTGGTGTTGAATGGCTCTTACTTTGTTGGTGTTGAGTGACTCTTACTTTGTTGGTGTTGAATGGCTCTTACTTTGTTGGTGTTGAATGGCTCTTACTTTGTTGGTGTTGAGTGACTCTTACTTTGCTATAATTAATGAAGGATTTATTCAGTCTCTCCTTGCACAATAACTGGGTTTCAGGTGGACCGTTGTGGACCACATGAACATTATGTTCAATCAATGAGGACCTAAAGTGGACCACTTGAAAAATATTTTTAATCAATGAGGACTTACTGTGGACCACGTAAAAATATGTTCAATCAATGACGACCTACTGGAGACCACAAGAACAATATGATCAATAAATAAGGACCTACTGTGGACCACATGAACAACATGTTAAACCAATGAGACCTACTGTGGACCACATGAACAACATGTTCAATCAATGAGGACCTACTGTGGACCACATGAACAACATGTTAAACCAATGAGACTTACTGTGGACCACATGAACAACATGTTCAACCAATGAGGACCTAATGTGAACCACATGAACAACATTTTCAATCAATGAGGACCTACTGTGGACCACATGACCAAAATGTTCATTCAGTCAGGACTGCACTTAAGATTAAAGTTTAAATCGGCGTCATGCTACTTTGCTTGTTGTTGGAGGCCGAGAATTGCCTTGCATCATCTCTAGGACTTCCAGTGGGAGGCCGAGAATTGCCTTGCATCATCTCTAGGACTTCCAGTGGGAGGCCGAGAATCTCCTTGCATCATCTCTAGGACTTCCAGTGGGAGGCCGAGAATTGCCTTGCATCATCTCTAGGACTTCCAGGGGGAGGCCGAGAATTGCCTTGCATCATCTCTAGGACTTCCTGTGGGAGGCCGAGAATTGCCTTGCATCATCTCTAGGACTTCCAGTGGGAGGCCGAGAATTGCCTTGCATCATCTCTAGGACTTCCAGTGGCTCGCCCCTTTCCAACACTAACTCCTGTTCCCTCCATTCACGCCTCTTAACTCTTAGCATAATTCAACTTGAGAAGCGCCCAATAGCTAACTCTAGCTTACCCCCCTCCCCCTCATACACGCATCTAAACATAATTCAACTCGAGTAGCATCCCCTACCCGTGACTCGATTAACCAACATCAACTCTAGAAGCGCCCCCCCCCCCAGTCTCACTAATTCCCAACACTATATTTACCCACCCACACCCCACCACACCCATGCCTCTAAACCGGCATCGCCATCTACATATTTGCTTAAGGGCGCCCTGTAATGTTCCTACCAGTGGTGGGGGGGGGGGGGGAGGAGTGCAACAATCAATACCAGGAGATAACCCAGGGGCCAACGAATGTATTCACTCACACCCTCGTGTCATGATCTATGTCTTCCACACGTCTTGCACCTCCTCAGTCATTTCCATTCATTCCCGCCCAAAACGTGGTCGGGTGAGGGAGGCAACCAGTGCGCCTGCTTCTGTAACGCAAACACTTGCCTGGTTCTTAACCTTAATGAAGGGCTTGGTACGCTCCAAACGTAACAGTACAAGGGCTCTTGAAAGGTGTCTGCAGTTGTTGTTGTTTTTATTTAAATATTTTTTTTCATTGGATACTTTTTATATGTAATTGCAATTTACTCATTTGTTTTGAGTGTTGAAGCGACAACACTTGGCTCATTTGCGTCCTATTGTCTCAGGCCTTCCAACCCCCAGTGCATGATACCCTCACTAAGTAACTCTTGCAGCCAGTAAAATATCCTCATCAACACCAGGTACAGAAACATTGCAAGGCCTATCTAAATTCATAGGAGCCAGAATGATTAATAAATTGATCGTGGGTCCTTAATATATAGAAGAAAAAGAAGAAGGATTTAAATAACAATTGAACTTTTATTATACCATATGCATACCATTTATTAGTATACAGTGACATGTATTTGATATGAGAACAGACTTTACACCGGAATACGTAGTTAGGTTTGTGATCTTTATGAAAAGAGACGCATAAAAATCAATTAGTCACTGTTCAACAAAGCGGTAACCCGACAAATATATGACTTCATAAAACAAGGATTCATTACCAAATTGCTTTTTCTACCTTGACCGCCCGCCGGCTTGGCGGGGCGAAAACGTCCACACAATACATCACCGCCCAACGCCGGGCCGCGCTATGTAGCCGTCAGAATCCTATATCTCAGATCAGAAGTGAGCGGTCGTCGATAACATGTACCAGCGGCAGAGACGGCACCTCCGTCGCGGAAATGCAACGGGACAAAAGAGGGGGGCCGACGGCTGTGTGTATGGGATATCCGCGGGTATCCGTGGATAATGTCAGTGCTAAATCGTGGGTGCGGGTAATCTCAAAATAAACATCAACTAAAATGGGCGTGGTATTGATGAATTTTTGTGATGAGGACGGACGGCCGCAGCCGTTAAGTCAATGAGCTGTTTAACTATTCATCGAAACGACAGGGGGATGCTCCGCCGCGGTGTCACGTCGAAGACACGTAAGTCCAAGCTGGGATTAGCGCTGGTCACTTGAATGATCAAGGTGGGATGTGTTGGGTCAACGGTTTGTCGTAGATCAACGACGATCGCTTTTGTTGCGCCCATGGCTGTGCAAATCTCATCGTTGAGTAAAGATTTGTATAATAAAGTATTCCGACTTCAAACGCAATGAGCGTTGGTCCCGAATTAAGATTGGTATCATTCTCATGTTAACATAATCTGAGATTGTGTCCATTACAATTAATAAAACCCTTTTCTAGTAACGATCTTTTATTTTAATGAATGACTTAAATCTAATAATTGGTTATTTATAACGTAATTTTAAAAGTGTATATTATAAAACCTATGATTCACTATGATACTTCTTACATCTAAGACGTCAGATTAATATAGCATCCCATCATCTGGTATCTACCTTAACCTGACAGTATCGTAGAGAACCTTCATCGTCTCTATTATCTAACGATCTATCTGGTTGATAGCCTTGCTCACTCGTACTGCACAAATCCGACAACTCAACGATGGTTATAGTCTTTGAACTTTTATTTGTCTCCTCCTTTGACTTCACTTTCTCTCTCTCTGTTCCACTCAACTCCGACTGTCCCGGTTCGTCTCTATCTCTTTCGTTCTCGGTTTCTCTCGTTTATTCTCTACTCCAGTCCGTCGGAGTCTCCCACCTGTCCACTAGCCTCCCCGGCTGAGTTCTGCCTAGTCCCATCCAACTGTCCCTTTTATAAGTCCTACGTTCCCAGGGCCCCAATCCCTTCTTATGTAACACACCGCGTAATAGGTCATAAACCAAAGCCGCCATCCCGTCGCGGCAATCTGACAAGATTGGCCCTTGTTTGGTCAGTTGGTCTTAGGTCATAAAACCAACGCCGTCATCCCGTCGCGGGCAATCTGACACGGTTGATCCTTTGTTTGGTCAGAACCGATGTGGGACCCCACCCTTTACGGTCGACTACAGGTCTGGACACTCCACAGACTACAGGTCTGGACACTCCACAGTATCAACGTGCTAAGCACACATCTTAACTAAGTATGAGAATGTGTAAATTATGGAGTAAAAGAAAAGGTTTATCAATGTATTTCGCTGATGATTTTGAACTTTACATAAGAAATATACGTATCTTTCCAAAACTAGTTTCTTTAGTGGTAAAATGAAATGAGCGAAACAAAGTGTGGCAAAACCTAAAGGGGGTGGGGGGGGGGGAGGACGCAACAAAACAACGAACGTTTCGGCAAAAAGCCTTCTTCGTCGAATACATCTTTTCCATACCAAACAAAACAACAGTGATTCTCATACCCTTGACAATGGCCTTTCAACTTCGTGACATGTTGTGGCTAACAAAAATATACTTTAAAGTTTAAAGCGGAATACACTTTTTTTAAATTTATTTTAATTCTAATTCGCTTTTGGTCGTGTGTTTCTTTCTTGCTCGATGGCAAATTCTTCGGACAGCTATCGTGCTGAAACTTGACAAAGAGACTTGACGGCAATAACAAATACAGACGATCAAATTTTCAGCCCCACCTTTCACCTTCAACTCCCAAAAATATTTTTTCTTCTCTTCTTTCAAGGGGAAGATGAATGAAATATAATTTGTCCAATTGTTACGTGTTTTGCTGTGGAGATTTATTGTGTTGTTGGTGCAATGTGTTTAGTTATTTGTGACGTATTTGGGTTTATGCAGTAAAAATAAAACTGAGTTTTTGAAAAGGGAAAATGGAGGAAATATATAACGTGTTTTCGCCAGAAGCCTACCCATTTACCGTACTATCCCATAAATGCAAACAAAATGGCGCATAATTGATTTATACGAAAAACGTTGTTTTTAATGGTTTTTTGTTAAATTTTACTCCCGCACGTTCTTATTTTCTTGAAATTCGTCGAAACAGTACATGCACTTTTAGAAACTAGTGTCACAAAAAATTTACGTCAAAACATGTCTTGATCACAATTTTCAAAACATCAGGATTGCTCTGCGTCATGCCGGCGGGCTAATCAGCTGACCAAAACCATTAGGAAGCAATCATCGGGCAACCCCCGTGATTCCGAGGAAATTGTTTTAGACATCACTCAATTGCTGCGAAACGACCGGCCGATTATCCCTGTGTCAACAGCGGGCCCACTAGGAAGAAGGGCTCGCAGTGGAGCCGCGGACAATTAAGAGGAAGACAAGTAACGAGATCGACCTATGTCAGAGCTCTTGATGGCTTCTTGACTACATGACTATCCCCCACTACTTCATTCCACACTCACTGGATGACCCAGTGGAAGAAGAAATTTGTCGTCTGCACGCGTGTTTTCGGTGACAATGAGACGGTTTATGTACGGATGAGGAAAAGGGGGAGGGGGAAATAATGGGGGGGGGGGTGTGTTATTTGACCTATTGATCAAATATGCTCAAATCTTCGATGGTAAATGCACGGGCAAGGGCCGTGCTTAGAGAATCGTCGTGGTAAGATTAGAGCCAAGGAGGTTGCAGAACAAGGGAATATGGACGTTCGAATCGAAAGACAGGACGATAGAAGAACATTTCGTATAAGAGCTTTCCTCAGCAGACAGAACAAAATAAAATACGACAAGATAAAGAAGCTAGTTAAAAACTTAAGTGTTCGCAATTGCTATTGCCGTAAGCCGGGTTTTATTGTCAATAACAACGGAAAAACTGTTACTGCCACCTACACACAAAATGACATATCAAGTCCAACTTCACACATTAAGCACTTTATTCACACAAAAACAATCTTTGAAACATTAATAATATCAGCAAAAACACAAGACATACATGAACAATATATGTATATGATCCCGTTTAAAATGACCAATTGAGGGTGGGGGGGGGGGGGGGGGGAGAGAAAAATCAGTTTCTTTGATCTTGATGCAGAGCTTTTCTTATTTCTCTATTTCGCCTCTTAGTACGTTGTGTGCGGCTGACTAGATAATCATCAGAAAGGTACATTTCTTGAGGTTTTACCCATTTTGCTTGGGGGGGGGGGCGGGGGGGGGGGGGGGCGGGTTCTTTAAATTATTAAAACGCTGTAAGTGATGTGCATTGTTGGGTTGTTGCTGTTGTTTTAAAATTAACAGTTGGGGGGGGGGGGGGGAATATGTTTTTTTTTTTTAATTTCTTGTAAAGGGGAATTTAAAAGTACCAACAAATAAATAAATAAATAATAACTTTACATTTCTTAATCGAAGTGGCTTTTGGTACCCGGGTACCAGATTTGAGAGGTTGGTATTAAAAAACGATTTAAAATATTATTGTTGGGTGTGTAAGACCAAAGTGAGGTATCAAATAAAAGATAATTGAATGTACTATATGTTACTAAAATAAACGACCACAAATGACATCCGAATATCAAGATGGACCCGGACACGCAACGCCGCCATTCGCACCCGGGTACCATTAGATCATTAGTCTTACAAACTTAACAATAATATTTTAAATCGTTTTTTAATCCCAACCTCTCAATTCTAGTACCCGGGTACCAATAGGTGCAGCTTTTCTTAAAATACATTACGCAAAGAAAGTTGGTGCAGAGGCGAAATAAGGCACTCTGGAAAACCAAAGGAATAAATTATTTCCGGCCGCCGGAATACAACATTCCAGCATTATTCCATAGTTTTAAACGTATTTTCTTTGTTCTGTTTTCATTCAGATTACAAATGGATGTGTTAAACAAGTACTAATGGATGTGCTAAACAAGTACTAATGGATGTGTTAAACAAGTACTAATGGATGTGTTAAACAAGTACTGATGGATATGTCAACGAGTACTAACGGATGTGCCAACAAGTACTAATGGATATGTCAACAAGTACTAATAGACGTATCTACCAGCAATGATGGATATGGCAATAAGTACAGGGATATGTTAACACGTACTAATGGATATGTCAACAAGTACTAACGATATGTCAACAAGTACTACTGAATGTGCTCACTAGTACTAATGGCTGTGTGAAAGAGGCTACGGATTTTTGTGTGTGTTTGTGTTTAGCATCGTGAAAAAAACAGCGTTAGAGTAGACTTTGGTCCACGCTTAAAATAACAAGGCTCATCCGCCATCTTGTAAACAAGAGACCGCAGTGTTGGCAAAAAATGTCGAAATCAAAACAACCAGCCAAGCATCACGGGGTCACACGACCGAGACGAAGAAATCGTGTTAGAAAAAAAGAGTGGGGAGTTGGGGGAGTGGGATTCCGGTGAAATGTGAAACAGAACAAAAAGGCTGGACAACAAGACAGGACAACAAGACAGGACAGCAATTCAGGCCAGGTAGGTTTTCTTTAATCCGTTGTTTTGGGAAACGTCAGATCACTGAGCAAAAAAGAAAAATGGATGAACTGGATCGGTGCTCTAAGCACCATTTACCAATTTCGTGATAGCTCTATAATATACCCTAAGAAAAATGTCTTATTGAAACGGTTATAAGTGGTACTGAATTAATTTAACTCTTTTCATGCCGATATTACGCCCAACTGCGGGAAATGTAAGGGATGGGGAATAGGCAACATAATATGCCAACAAAAATGGCTGTAAAATCAACAACAGTACAGTGAAACAAATGTTATGTAAGCCAGACATTAACTTACTGTGCATCAACTTAAAGATATGTCGTCTACCGAGGGAGTCTGCACAGATCTGCGCAATCCTTACATTCCACAGGAACAGAACACTGACATGCATCCCATCTAAGTCTAACAATATACCTCAATATACATATATATAACACCTCAGTGCACAAGCTTTATAGGACCTCAGTGCACAAGCTTTATAAGACCTCAGTGCGCAAGCTTTATAAGACTCAGTGCGCAAGCTTTATAACACCTCAGTGCACAAGCCTTATAAGACCTCTGTGCACAAGCCTTATAAGACCTCATTACTCAAGCTGTATAAGTCCTCAGTACGCCAGCTTTATAAGACCTCGGTACGCAAGCTTTATGAGTCCTCAGTACGCAAGCTTTATAAGTCCTCAGTACACAGGCTTTATAAGTCCTCAGTACGCCAGCTTTATAAGACCTCAGTAAGCAAGCTTTATAAGTCCTCAGTACGCAAGCTTTATAAAACCTCAGTACGCAGGCTTTATAAGTCCTCAGTACACAGGCTTTATAAGACCTCAGTACACAGGCTGCGTAATACCTCTATAAAAAGGCTTTACTTTATAAGACTTCAATACAAACTTTTTAGGAAGAAAATATAACTAATTGTTGCAAACAGTTGAAGTAGGTGTAATGTGAATGGTTATCTTATTTCATACGACGCTGTGTTCACGCCCCCACTCCCCGTACTTACATTGAACATAAACGCAATCTGCAACACACACACACAACAAAATCAATTTTACCAAGAGAATTTATCTGTTATTTCCCTGCTAGATTACTGAATAACGCAGATACACTCCTGACATTGCGGTATGAGAACCGTCCACACAAAAAGATCAATTCAAAACCATATATGATGTCTATCCTATAAATATTTACAGCAGGATAATATTTTTTTTTTTAGATTCACTGTATGTCATACATACATCTGTCATAAGCCCATAATGCAATCAAGAGATTCAATTCCCCTTTTCATTGACTTATTCCAAACATATTTAGAAAAAAAAATTTTTTTTACATTACATTAATTTTTTATGTATTGCGCAAAAAAAGGCAACTTACAATCGCCATTCCAGACAGCTAATAGCACGTGACGTTACGGAGTTGAGATGGGGGTAAAAAAAAAGTGGGGGTGGGGGGTAAATGGACTCTTAACATCCGAATAAAACCATGCTAAAACTGATTTTTCTGTTCCCACGAAATCCACTTCCTTCCGATTTAATTCCGCCAGTTTACACAACGTTAGGGCGATACAATCTTTTTTTTCTTCTTCTTCTTCCCTTTTCATTTATTTAAAGCATTGTACATCGAATGGCTGGTCTACAAGCCAAGCCAACCAGCAGCACTTGCAATACAACGTGGGTGGCTCTTCACACAACACTAAGTTGGATAACTCCAGCGGCGCGTGCAAAGATCGATAATTCAAACTCACCCCCCCCCCCCCGTTGTTTTTTTTTGTCCACCCCCTCGTGTTGTATAGTCCTATTATGTCGTCCGCTTGTGAGATTAATCTCGCTTGATCAAACATGTTGTTGCATTGGTCTTCATTGTAATTCACGAAAGAAAATCATAACCGGAAAAAAAAAAAAAACAAAGAAAAAAATAATAAAAAAAATAACACAAATGTGTACTCTCCCCGAAAGCTTATTTCTTAATATATAGTTTTACCATGTATTGATTTCTTATCATTCTTTATTAAATTAATTATATAGTGTTGTTTGTTGTTTTTTTTTTTTTTTTCATTGTCACAAGTTGATCTCGAACAAGTAGTGACATTAAAAAATGACGAAGAGAAAATGGCTATTTGGAAATGAAATAGATACATATTAATTAGAGTTTAAAATTATTATTATTTTTTTTTTTTACGTTTTAGGAGACGATGCTTCATTTAGGCTTCATTATATGTTATAAATATAAACATTCGTTTATTATATAGTTGCACATTCTAAATGAAAAGTGTGAAGGGAACCTACTTTTAAACTGCATTTTTGCTTGATTGTGCCACAAAGATATAAGATTCATGTAATGATAACACTATCAGGGGGTCATCATTATGTACAAAATAAAATTTATTCAAAAATAATTACGTTAGGTTATTTTGCTTTTCAAAATTTCAACCGCGAATGTCCATATCTATAATTAGATCCCTTCTACCCTTTTTAATCGGGAATTTCCATAATTTTAAATATATTTTAAATAAAGAATATATTATTATTATTTTTTTTTTTTTTAAAGATGATAACATTGTTGTGTCCACTAAATTGGGAAGCCTGTATTATTGCAAGTCAATATTCTCTCTCTCTCTCTCTCTCTCTCTTTTAAATGCGGTGTCACCAATTATATATATATATATATATATATATATTATATATATATATATATATATATTTCAATTGTATTTTTTTAAAAATTTTTTTGTTTGCGAAATTAATATAAAAATGAGACAAATAATTGGATACACTTTTTTTTCGTTAGTAAGTTTATTTTTTTTTATTACTACAAGGAAAAATAAAAAAGAAAGAAAGAAAGCAAAACAAAGACGCCTGTCATTACCCTCAGCTTCAATTAGACTGTCTTGACACACAGTAACATTGATATTATGGAACTTTGTCACGAATGTGAATGTAGTCAACTACTTGTCCCCTTTTAATCGGCAATCTCCGATTGCAACCTCGCGGGTCCTCAAATTATTAGATGAGAAAGTTATCTACCAACAAAAAAAAAAAGTCTTTCTTCAATCATAATATAATTCAACGGCAATCCTAATTTTTAAAAAGTATAATTTGTAAATGAAAAATGTAGTACATTTAAAAAAGAAAACAACTTACTAAGAATCCCCCCCCCCCAAACCACCCCCGTGTCTTCACAAACCAACAAAATGTTTACATAACAAATCTGATCTCACCCATGCCCGTTCCCATTAACAACATATGTGTAGCCGGGTGGTTACAGGTTAAAATGAACGACCAAAAAGCAGGTCTGAGAATTATAGCTTTAATGTAGAGGTACAATCAGTGGCAGAGTTGGTCACACAAAATAACAAATCCACTCCACACTCCGTCACACAACACGTACATGGCAGGCCCAGAGTTCACATTTCCCTCCGGCTTATGTAGTCACCATGTGTGTCCACGTCATGAGTTGTTTTTCCAGTTCCCCGTGGGGAAGGCATACCCAGCTCATGACGTGGATGCCTGGCAGAAAACCTCGTGAGCCCCATAGGTGGCACCTTGCAACATAGGTGGCACACAGCCACATATTCAAACATATTTAGCCAAGGTTGTGCAAAATAGAAGTTAAAACAAAATTATACAAAAAGTGGCACATTGCCACACACACACATATATATATATATATATATATATATATATATATATATATATATATATATATATATATATATATATATATATATTCAGGTAACAGCTGGTCCTCCCAACCCCCCCCCCTTTCCGGGCCCAACCAAATTTTTTTTTTTTAAATTAACAAACGTTCGATTTATAAACCAATTGTACAGATCAGCCTTTCCAATTATATTTGCATTCCTACAAAACAGTCACGGAGAATTTTGCGTGATAATCGGCTTTACGAAGAAATCATCCAGAATATAATACAACAACTAATCATAAACTCACAACTTTATTAATAAAAAAAATTGTTTTTGTTTATTTAAAAATTGAAATACATTATGGAACACAGGCATCAATATTCAATCACACATTCAGAGAAAGTAATATAATTTAAAATCAATAACAAAAAGGAAGTAGATGTGAATATTTTTTTTTAGAGTATTGACATGACACAATATTGTCGTGTATTAAATCTGAATCGATATAAAGTAAAATAACAATTATAATATTTTTTAAAAAATACTAATTTGTCTGGCTCACTCATTCTTTTTAAAAGGTATTGTCTAACGAATAAATACGTTTTCATACGCGATGAGTTGTTCATCATCTCTGGCTTTGCTAAAGTAGCGACTAGAAGCACAAGGTATCTGGAAGCTTAAATCAAAAGACCCAAATGATCGCCAGTGTGTCTTCCAGCAATAACAATGGCGATCACATAACTTTTGAACTATTTCTTGTCGTATTTTCATTTGTAAAGTTCGCCAAACACTCTAGCTACGCCTCTGCACAGAAAGGTTCGCTGGAAACTATAAAAATAACAAGCATGAAATGGACTTGTATGCTATTTAGAGCTTTAAAAATCGTTTCATTTTGTATAAGTTTAAAATAACACAATAGCGACCCTTGACAAGTTTCATCAGATCTTGTTAAATAATTTTATTTGTTAATTGTTTTGCTTTTAAATTTGAGGGTTTTTGAGAAAATAATTAAAAAAAAAAAAAAAGATTGAAATATAAATTCTCTTTAACATACCCTACTTATAATCAACGGCCAGATATTCATTCCATCTCATTATCGAGTAAAGTACTTGCCTTCCCATCGCAACCCAACATATACTTTTTTTTCCTTTATCAACCTCAACATTTCCAATACCTACACATCCACCACAATATTCCACACCCAGCCTCACAAGCATCCTTTATCTACCTGCACATATCTTATATCTATAAGATACTGCACTAGGCAAATTTGTGTATGATGTAATCAATAGGGCTGTTAAGGGGTACCTGGAAGCCTTAGTACCCACCCTCCTTTGGCTGACTCCCTTGGCATCTCGGGTCACCGGGTTTTTTTTTTTAAAAAAGGAGTATAGAAAAAGAAATCATAAAAAAGGGAAGATATTTCCTCTAACATATGTGTTAATTAAAAAACAATGAAATTCATGAAATTAACATATTCTTTACTGTCTCGACTGCTTGCGTCACGCGTGGGTCCCAATGGATGCTTCCGACTGTGCCCTAGCGCGTAGTGACACACCTCTCTGACAGCGCCGTCTTAACTGCCACGGAGCCCATGGGGCAAAGAAACACGCTCTATATAGCCTATCAAGTACTGCTAGGAGATTAAATTTGAGCCCCGTTCGGACCATGCGTTAGGACCGGTTTTTCTTTTAGTAAATTGTGGGCATTTTAAGCTTTGCTGACGTGGGGTATTTCAAGTATCACAATCAGGGCAATGATCTCTTACATATATTTTGCGCCTGGTGTGTCCTGCTTCCTCTTCAAAACTGCCTCCTTTAACTCCACATGTTTTATAGTAATAATATTGAGTTTTAAAAAAGGCTGCTACGCAGCAAGCTTCATACATATACATTCATTACTTTTGTGGTGCCCCTTAGGAAATACTTTTGGCCTCAGCTTAATTTATGCTGCTGGAATGGATTCAGTTAAGTCCGAATATCTATAAATATATATATATATATATAAATAAAAGAAAATATCATACGTTTGAGAGTTCAAGTCAAATCATTTTAATTACTAGTATCTCATGCCATTTCAAAACCTCTACACTAACTTCGCTTTTGTCCGTGGCTGGCTGGCAAAATCTTCGGAAGTCTAATTGACTTCCACTTCCCGTCAGACGATCGAGCTGAAACGTGGTACATGGACTTGCTGCCGATGACAACACATTCTGTCAACTTTTCTGCCCCCACAACCCACCCGAATCCCCCAAAATAAGTTGTTCCTGTTTTTCAAAGGAAACATAAAGGAAATGTGATGCAACTCATTTCACGAAAACAAATTCCCCACAGCTGCACCAAATAAGATTCTCAAACAAATATCGTGTTTGGTGCGTAATATTTCCTTTTGTTTTTCTTAAATAGTTGATGAATTAAATCTGCGGGTGGTTAATTACAATATTAATATAGTAAAGGGATGGGAAAAAATTATGCGGTTGTGAGACAGGGGGAGATGCGGGGGGGGGGGGGGTGCAGGGGGGATTTATTGTGATTCTTATAAAAAGCGTTACTAGTAAACATGTTTTGTCGAATTTTTAGCCTTAACCCGTTGCCTAATATTTATTGTAAAAAAGAATGCTACGAAAAACTTTGTTTTTTATGATTTCTTTCATTTTAGCATATAAAAAAGGCGCCTGTAGTGTAACTTTGATCAGGAATGAAACAGAACATATGTTTCCTGGACGTTTCAGCACGAGAGCGAATGTGTTGTCATCGAAAACAAGTCCATGTGCCAGTGGCATGAGATGGGTGTAAATAAAAAAAAAATTGATAAATTAAAAATACAGTGCCGCATTAAGGCACAGATGGGAAGTCTGTTTTGCTTCATTCAACATTTATTTGGAGAGCTACAGTGCAGATTTGGGCAATGCACTAACCTATACAGTTTTTTTAAAAGGTGTTTCTAAATTTTTAAATGTCACTTAATAATTTTAATAAAAATATTTATTAGTATGAACTACTTCATTAAAAAAATTACTTTAAAAATAGTTCCGAGGTGTTCGACCAATTAAATTAAAAAAAATTTGAATAAATAAAAATCATAACGTTATTATACCCATTCAACGAAAACGAAACAAATGCGTGATTTATAATAATTACTTTTATTAATTTGTTAAAATTTAAATATATCCAAGTTTTATCACTACAAAAAAGTCGACAAAAACAATATATATATATATATATATACATAAACACACATACATACATAAATATATATATATATATGTGTGTGTGTATTTATAATTTTTATATTTATGCATATTTCTTAATTTTAGAAAGTTCTGTTAATCTATTTTTCAAAACACATTCAAAATTGCTTTCTACTTTTCTCTGTGTTTTAAATCGTTATTAAAATAAGTCTTATTTTTAAAAAAAAAACTTTTTTAAAATTATTATTCATTGTTATTTTTATTATTTTAGGACCGAGTGCTGTAAGGAACTGCTATAAAAACTGTACAGTATTTCATCGTAAACTGTTAAGTTTTACCCATTTGAAATGTTGTATTTAATAAATATAAACTGTGTTAAATATAAATATTTATAAATCTACCTTCATGCTTTAAGATTTATACTTTTAATATATTTTCTTATTTATTGTCTACTGACAAAGTCAAATGTGTTATGTCAAATGTTTTGCATTCCCAGTACACATTTCTTTTTTTATCAAACTTTTTTTGACATTTTATAATGTTTGAGAAATCGATGTCAAAATACCACACAAATAGAGAGTCTTAGAGAGTTTTAAGGATTGAAAATAGATTAACTAATTAAAGAAAGAATGCATTTCCTTTGCAATCTTTGTCAATTTCCGTAAGATTCAAGGATCGATTTAGCAAGTAAATTATTTTAATAAAGCAATTAATGTCAGAGTACATCAGGGTAATAGTTGACAAATATCACCTCAGTTGGTTCTAGGGACTTTAACGATTCATGTTTTCACGTCCCGAGTTCCGTCTTCGCGAATTCGATCCCCCACGATTACGTTAAAGGTCGCGCTATTCAATCAAGCAAAGAGTATATAACACGGTGAGTGTAATTATCATGTACGAATAATTATTACTAAATGAATGTATCCCAAAACGTCGTCTAAAACGAGGACAGCTTCAACTTTTGACATATGAAACTTTAAAAAAAAACCCACCCCAAAAGAGTTCTGGTCTCCGATGATTTACATCAAGGATCGATGCTCACAGAAGTTGCTATAAATGAACGAAGTATTTACTTAATGATACAGAACTAGTCACGCGTTTGGATAGACAATTTGAGACATTCTAGGGAGAGTTCTCTCAAATTTGTGTACTGAAATATTTACCCATAATAAAATGCTGGGCATAAAAAAATCTTAAAATATTAAGATAAAATGGTATTTTTAATTTGATAAAACTTTCATTTATAAAAAAAAAATTATTCTAAAAGGCCTGAATTTAATTTTAAAATTAAAGTTAATTTTTTACGCTTTATTATTCTTAATAGGAAGTAAATAAAATAGAATAAAACAGGAAATAGGTGGAATAAATAATAGAATGTCATCATACTTCAGTAACGACACGGACTTATTGATCATAGATGCAACATTCACTGTTGATTTCATTTTCGGTACAATTTGGATAAATTTTTGTTTAGTTTTCGTGGGATCGGTTTCAAACGTGATTAACTGTGCGATTTTCTCCAAGCATGGCTTCAAGGATACCGTTAACATTAGCCTCTTCGCACTGGCCATCTCCGACCTGTGCTCGCTCCTGCCTTTGGTTTGGCACGGCTTATTGGTCGATCCCAGATTTCTCGGTACGAACGTTGACTTTGTTGGTGCCGAAGTCCAGTTTCTGACCGCTGGATGGCCGCACACGATCTTCACCAAGGTGACCAGTTGGATCACGGCATTCATCATGTTCGAGAGATGCCTCTGCATCGCCATACCTTTGAAAGTCAAAACGGTTCTGACAGCGACTCGCGTCAAACTTTGTATCGTCTCGATCTACGTGATCGTCTTAGCCGGGGTGGTCCCCACCTACGCCACGCACAGTATCGGTTGGAAGTTCTACCCAGAATACAATCGCAGTTTCGTGGGGTTGAAAATGACAGAGAATTCATGGGACGTCACTAAAATTTCAAACGTCATTAATAACCCTTTGTCGTCGTTCAGTTCGTTCGGGATGGTGCTAATCTGCACAGTCATCATCACGATTCAACTCAACAGGAAGTCGAAATGGCGGGAAGGAACGACCACGACCGGGACAGGGGACAATGGGAATAACTCATCTAAAGATCGCCGCGCGGTCAAGATGGTTACAGTTGTCTCTGTCATATTTCTGGTCAGCGTGACACCGTCCATCCTCGTCGTTATCCTGACTGTGGTAGAGTTTGAATTCACCCTGACGGGGAAGTATCGAAATTTATTTTATGTGGCTTACAGCATTACCTTTGTGTTAGAGGCTTTAAACTCAAGTGTAAATATTTTGGTCTACTACAACATGAACAGTCGGTACAGGAAAACCTTTAAAAGAATGTTCTATTTAAATGGTACGAAAACGGTTTAACTTATTTCCTGACTAAATCATCATTATACTTTATTTTTCGTAGCATATCACCCAGGCATAGACCGGGAAATTATTTCTTTAAGATGGTGGAGTGATGGATTAAAAATTTATTGGGTTTTTTTTTGTTCACATACTTATGTAAAGAATTGTTTCATATTTATTATTTTTAAGTTGAAAATTCCTTTCATTAAATTAGCATCATATTTACACATGATGTGGTTTATTGGTTTTAGTCCTCGCAAGTTTTTTATTCATCCTAACGATGATGTCTTATGAATTATTTTTTCTATTCAAAAACAAATATGTTAGTTTGCTAAGGGAACTATATGCCTCATTTTACTTTGTTCAGTAGAATTTATTTGAAAAGAAGAATGTGATACCCACGTTTCGGTTTCATAAATTATCGCTTGTGATTGAGACATAAATGAAAAAAATTTTTAGTCAATTTTAGAAGCTGCATAAAAAATATATGAATATAGTCGAATTTAGTACATAAAACATAGGTTTAGATCAGCGGTTCTCAACCTTCCTAATGTCGCGACCATTCAATACCGTTCCTAGTTTTGTGGTGAACCCCAACATAAAATTATTTTGGTTTCTACTTCATAAATATTTTTCCATGGTCTTAGGAAACCCCTATGTAAGGGTCGTTCGACCCCCAAAGGGGCCAGGTCCCACATGTTGAGAAGAGCTGTTATAGAAAGATGGATAAATTAGAGAGGGGGTCTACAAGCCTGGAAAGGAAAGATAGTTCTGAGTGGAAGGATGTGGTTAAACGTTCCAAATCACTACATGGGATGTAGCGAAACAGGGATAAATGGACATAATCCACTTTCATTGATAGTTTACTTAATCAAGGTTACGTAACCCGGACACACATTAACACTTTAAACAAGTTAGCTCGCTTTTTTCACTCGCCTTTTCTTTTCTGCTCAGAAAATAATTAAAATTGAAATCCAAAAAATGTTTAAACTTTACATAATATTGAAACATACATCGTTTACATCACATCATTTCCATCACATCGTTTACATCACATCATTTCCATTACAGCATTTACATCACATCATTTACATCACATCATTTAGATCACATCATTTCTATCACATTATTTACATCACATCATTTCCATCACATCATTTCCATCACATCATTTAGATCACATCATTTCTATCACATTATTTACATCACATCATTTCCATTACAGCATTTACATCACATCATTTCCATCACATCATTTCCATCACATCATTTCCATCACATCATTTCCATCACATCATTTCCATCACATCATTTAGATCACATCATTTCTATCACATTATTTACATCACATCATTTACATCACATCATTTCCGTCACATCCTTTCCATGACATCATTTCCATCCCATTATTTACATTACATCATTTCCAATACATCATTTACCTCACATTGTGTCCATCACATCATTTACATCACATCATTTCTATCATTTCGTCACATCCTTTCCATCACATCACTTACATCAAGGCATTTCCTTCACATCCTTTCCATCACGTCATTTACCTCACATCGTTTTCATCACATCATTTACATCACATCGTTTTCATCACATCATTTACATCCCATCATTTACATCACATCATTTACATCACATCATTTCCATCACATCATTTCCATCGCATCATTTCCATCACATTATTTCCATCACATCATTTCCATCACATCATTTAGTTCACATCATTTCCATCACTTCATTTCCATCACATCATTTACATCACATCATTTAGATCACATCATTTCTATCACATCATTTCCATCACATCATTTCCATCACATCATTTCCATCACATCATTTCATCACATCATTTCAATCACATCATTTAGATCACATCATTTCCATCACATCATTTACATCACATCATTTACATCACATCATTTAGATCAAATCATTTCCGTCACATCATTTACATCACATCATTTCCGTAACATCATTTACATCACATCATTTCCATCATTTCGGCACATCCTTTCCATCACATCATTTCCATCACAGCATTTCCTTCACATCCTTTCCATCACGTCATTTACCTCACATCGTTTTCATCACATCATTTACATCACATCGTTTTCATCACATCATTTACATCACATCATTTACATCACATCATTTACATCACATCATTTCCATCACATCATTTCCATCACATTATTTACATCACATCATTTACATCACATCATTTAGATCACATCATTTCCATCACTTCATTTCCATCACATCATTTACATCACATCATTTCCATCACATCATTTCTATCACATCATTTCCATCACATCATTTCCATCACATCATTTCCATCACATCATTTCATCACATCATTTCAATCACATCATTTAGATCACATCATTTCCATCACATCATTTACATCACATCATTTACATCACATCATTTAGATCAAATCATTTCCGTCACATCATTTACATCACATCATTTCCATCATTTCCGTCACATCTTTTCCATCACATCATTTCCATCACATTATTTACATTACATCATTTCCATCACAGCATTCACCTCACATCGTTTCCATCACATCATTTACATTACATCACTTACATCACATTATTTCCATCACATCATTCACATCACATTATTTACATCACATCATGTCCATCACACTATTTACATCACATCATTTCCATCACATCATTTCCATCACATCATTTCCATCACATCATTTACCTCACATCGTTTTCATCACATCATTTACATCACATCGTTTTCATCACATCATTTACATCACATCATTTCCATCACAGCATTCACCTCACATCGTTTCCATCACATCATTTACATTACATCACTTACATCACATTATTTCCATCACATCATGTCCATTACATTATTTACATCACATCATTTCCATCACATCATTTCCATCACATCATTTCCATCACGGCATTTACATCACATCATTTACATCACATCATGTCCATCACATTATTTACATCACATCATTTCCATCACATCATTTCCATCACATCATTTCCATCACGGCATTCACATCACATTATTTACATCACATCATGTCCATCACATTATTTACATCACATCATTTACATCACAACATTTACATCACATCATTTCCATTAGGCATGTGTAGTCTTTTTTTCTTCAGTTCATGAGCCGATCGATTTAAAACGTGGTACGTCCAGTAGTCAGTCATTTACCGTCGTTTTTTTTTTTAAATTGACTTTGTTTTTTTATTTCAGAATTAAATTATGGTTTACAAAAATGCATAACTGGATTTATTATGGCTTCGTGGTATCATGCAAAAAAAAATGTCCCAGCTTTGCCAGGTATCATTGTTAAATGGTAGCCAGTCGAGGGAGTTAATGCATGTATTACATGCTACCGAGTACCCGGCAAGCTTTGCAATTCCACTCAAAGAAAGGACTTTTTTGTTTTTTAATTGTTTTTTTTAAAGTTCTTTTTATATAGACACTATTTTAGGGTTTTTCAGTATGCACCATAAATTAGAAGGTAGACGAGTAAATTAGAATGTTTTTCGACGCGTGAGCAGGCCACATACAACTGTCCGCGTGAGAAGCGTGGATTTTAAAAATTAAGTACACACAATTGTAGCGATTTATCCACCCATGCAATCGATCTGATTGAAATTAAATTTATATAAAAATGTGTAGTTTTAAATTTATAAGACATCCTTTTATGATTGGTACTTTCATGCACTTCAAAATGTTATTCTTATATTTAGTCAGATCGACACATAATCTGTTTAAAATTTAATACATTTAATACTATATTTTAATTAATTATTTTTTTAAATACCGCCACGCACGTTCATTGGCTTGTCCAGTTCAACTGACTGACTGGCCATTCATTATTAGCAGAAGGGCCGAGCTTTGAAAGAAGAACAATACTAGACCTCACAATCTACTCACAAAGATATACTCTAACCCCACAATCTGTGGCAATCACAATAATCAGTCAGCGTAACTGCTGTTAAAGTTCGCACGACCATACTGTGGCCAGGATTATAATTTGTGCACGACCATAAATTGGCCAGGATTATAAGTTGTGCATGATCATATTTTGTCCAGGATTATAAGTTCTGCATGACCATAATTTGGCCAGAATTATAAGATGTGCATGACCATATTTTGGCCAGGATTATGAGTTGTGCATGACCATACTTTGGCCAGGATTATAAGTTGTGCATGACCATATTTTGGCCAGGATTATAAGTTCGGCGTGACCATATTTTGACCAGGGTTATAAGTTCAGCGTGACCAAGTCTTGACCAGACATATCATAGTACACCGATTGGATTGTGTGTACAGAAATATCATAGGTCACCGATTGGATTGTGTGTACAGACGTATCAAAAGTTCACCGATGAAATTGTGTACAGAAATATCGACTAAAATAATGTGACGTCATTTATGGATGGCATCTTTGTATCTTTCACGTCAGAATGACGTATTTGTTCATCTACGGAAGTGGTTCTCAAATTTTTTTTATTCTCGGCGCTCTTGCCAAATTATGTTTTTATAATCAAAGCCAAATTATGTTTTTATAATTAAAGCCAAATTATGTTTTTATAATCAAAGCCAAATTATTTTCTTATAGCCAAAGCCGAATTTATTTCGAAAAGGCGAATATTTTTTTTTTAAATTTAATGTACGTAGGTCAGGACTGCAAAACTGAAAATGTAAGGCGGGCCGTAATAATTTATGGAAAACTTGTGCGGGCCGAAAGAGAATAGGACATGAGGGAAAGCTATTACAAATATAATATATAAAAGAATAATGTTTGTTCGCGGGCTGCAAAGTGGGCCATAGTTGTATTAAAATTAGAAATAATATTATGAGAAATTTGTAATTTTGAAGTGCCTCAATGAAGACTGACGTGGCGCTCAAGGGCGGTACGATGCCCATTTTAGGAGTCACTGGGTTACGCCAAACAGAGGAAAAACAGTGACACGTGATAGGAGCTACTGGACTACGCCAAACAGAGGAAAAACAATGACACGTGATCGGAGCTACTGGACTACGCCAAACAGAGGAAAAACAGTGACACGTGATAGGAGCTACTGGACTACGCCAAACAGAGGAAAAACAGTGACACGTGATAGGAGCTACTGGACTACGCCAAACAGAGGAAAAACAGTGACACGTGATCGGAGCTACTGGACTACGCCAAACAGAGGAAAAACAGTGACACGTGATCGGAGCTACTGGACTACGCCAAACAGAGGAAAAACAGTGACACGTGATAGGAGCTACTGGACTACGCCAAACAGAGGAAAAACAGTGACACGTGATAGGAGCTACTGGACTACGCCAAACAGAGGAAAAACAGTGACACGTGATAGGAGCTACTGGACTACGCCAAACAGAGGAAAAACAGTGACACGTGACAGGAGCCTCAAGGGCTACACCAAGCAGAAAAAAGGGGGGGGGGGGATTGTATTCATTGTTTGCAAATTTAAAATAAAAATACAGAAAGGAGAACGTGTCTAAGCGAAAAAAACAAACATTGGATTTTTTGTAAACATTTCATTCGCAATAATTTATTTCAGTTCAAGAAGAAACCAGCTTGCTTTGCATAGTCTCCATCGTGCAAGTACGAAATAGCAATCCTAAAACTAACATCGGCTGACCCGGTGCCATCTCTTTGTTACTTGCTGATGACCGGTCTGGTACATAACTAAATATAACAAGCTGCCAGACAGCCTCGTATTTCTAGACGAGTTGTGTTTACAGAGCTTTTTGATAAGGCGATGCTTAGCATGAAATTTTGTTTGAACCCTTCTTGTATAGCCGCCGCGTCATCAGAGTATGTGGGAAATAGTTTTTTTATTCAAAAAGATGACTAGGTATGATTTTCTGAAGATATTTATGAACATTTTTTTTAAATGTTTACACGTCCAGTGTTATATTGACTGATAAAAGGTCCTCTTGGCTGATTTTAGGTCCTCTTGGCTGATTATAGGTGCTCTTGGCTGATTATAGGTGCTCTTGGCTGATTATAGGTCCTCTTGGCTGATTATAGGTCCTTTTGGCTGATTATAGGTGCTCTTGGCTTATTATAGGTCCTCTTGGCTGAGTATAGGTCCTCTTGGCTGATTATAGGTCCTCTTGGCTGATTATAGGTCCTCTTGGCTCATTATAGGTCCTCTTGGCTGATTATAGGTCCTCTTGACTGATTATAGTTCCTCTTGACTGATTATAGGTCCTCTTCGCTGATTATAGGTCCTCTTGATTTATTATAGGTCCTCTTGATTGATTATAGGTCCTCTTAACTGATTATAGTTCCCCTTGACTGATTATAGTTCCCCTTGACTGATTATAGGTCCTCTTTTCTGATTATTGGTGTAGGCATCTGTGAAATAATTTTTCGGGTAATATTTTTTCAATTGTAGTTGAATACTATGTTCATGAGCTGTTAGTGGACAAATTATGATGTAAGCTTTTCATGGTGATAATCTCCATATCATATACATTGATTCTCAAAATCAATTGACCAAATTATCTCGAGTCGTTTCTTAATTAGAACGCCGACAATTAGCCCCCCAAGGAACCTGTTGACATGACCTATCCTGTGGTTGATGCTTTTCTCTCTCAGAAGTTACTGCATCCCCAGGAAAAAAAAATAACAAATTAAGAAGATGGTCCTTGAAATAGGATTAGGATTATATCAAAGAGGATCCTTGAAATAGCAAACGGAAATTATTAATTAAACGCTATTTGGAATCTTTATCTTAAAATTACTGATATATATATATATTTTTTAAGTTAATTTAGGAAAATAAGTTTCATGAAATGAGATCCCGAATATCCGGTATTGATATAAACATATAAATTTTGCCAGCACTGGGTAATTTTTGAGACTCAGTTTGTCATATAAACACGCGTTATATCTCTCCAGTGAATGCTGTTCCCCTTTGAAAAGATGTGAGAAATCCTGCTTTAAACTTTTCTGTCATTCATATCAACACGCCATACGCTATTACCATATTTTTAGTTTTTAATCATCGTTCGTGTGCAACACATCTTTGTGATCAGCGAGTGTTAATCCTACATTGGTGTGCCACATCTATTTGAACTCAGTAGTGTTAATCCTAATTTGGTGTGCCACACCTTTTTTAACTCAATAGTGTTAATCCTACATTGGTGTGCCACACCTCTTCGAACTCAGTAGTGTTAATCCTACATTGGTGTGCCAATTCAGAAATTCAGAAATCAAGTGAATCTACTTATCGATTACGTTTTCCCTTAACAGTCAAAAGTAATTCAACTGTTTTATTTTATATCCAAATAATTAAATTTTAAAACAATTATCTTGTTCTAATTTAATAATTGCTGACAAATGTTCACACAAAAAAAGTCAGATATTAGGATCCAATTTTCTTGGTTCGCCAAGGTTCAAATTTAAGTTACAAAAACAAACGGATACAATTTTTTATAAATTTTGAAAACAAAAATGTCGCAAGTGCGTTTGATGCGTTATATTTTCTTTACTTTATCTGAAATAGTTGGTGAAATAGTTGGTGAAATAAATCTGCGGCGTGAAAGCGTGTGAGACATTAGAATATTAATATAGTTCAGGAGTGTGAAAAGAATAGTGCGATTGTAAGCCTGGGGGGAACGGAGTAGCACTAATTGGGATTCTTTTAAAGGGCGTTCCTTGTATACATGTTTTGTCAAATATTTAGCCCCACCGCGCCCCCCCCCCCCCAATTGATCGATAGTACATTTTATAAAGGATTTTTACGAAAAAGAAATTAAGGGCTTGTTCAATAACATTTAATTTTTTTACTTTCTTTTTTTTTTTTCATTATTAAAATAAACAAAAATTGTAAGTACAATATGTTAATTGGTTAGTTTAGTTTTTTAGAACAAAAATACAATATGTTAATATTTCAAAATTTCCTAAATAATTTTTTTTAAAATTCAATCCAATGGCGCCTTATAGGCCAACTAAATGGATTTTTTAAAATTGTTATAAAATGTTGAAATTTTAACACTAAAATACGTGTTTGTTCAGCAACATCGGAATTAACATTCATAAATGGAGCAATGCAAAAAAAATATAAAGGAATTAAACGGCAGGAAATCTTTAATCGACAAAATGTTCTCCCATAATCGTCAAATTTCTTTAATGTGTCGTCCTTTTTAAGCATTAGGTTCTGTGTCCGCGTAATAATTGTTATCAGTGGCGTAGCGAGCATAACTCGCGCCCGGGGCACAATACCTTTTTAGCGCCCCCCCAATACCTTTTTAGCGCCCCCCTATTAAAAAAACCATACAATATTATAGAAAAATATACCATTTGGCGCCCCTTTGTGAGTAGCGCCCGGGGCATGATGCCCCCCTTGCCCCCTCACTACGCCACTGATTGTTATATAGTTGTTTCTATTTTCTTTTTAAAGCTGTATATAACAAGCAGTGCACAAGTGTTTCAAATACATTTAAAGGCTTGTAACGGGTTCACTCAGTTCGCAGCTTGTTTTTTTTTTTAAAGAAGAAACTTCTCCCGCTGGTCACGTGGTGTGACAGAAAAATCGATGGACATCAGTCAAAGTTTTAACGGACTAAGATAATCGAACACACCTAGAGAGAAAAAAATTAAATTAAAAAATAGAGACGTCTAACGTTTAATTACTGAACAACACACGGCCTGCTATAACAGTTCATTCTCAAAACTTTGTGTAGCGCGGCTGGGGTGGTGCTGACATGGTGTTAAGGGCTCGAATGTCTATTGTGGTTGCATGTTGTTTGGAGAGTATTTGGGTAGATATCTTGTGACGTTTTGTGCGAAAGGGGAAATGACGCATTATTATTGTGTAGTGTTGTTGTTTTTTATTTAGAAATGGAAGTTGACAATGTAGTTTAGTCGTTAATAAAGGTACTTATTCTGTGAAGCATTGGCTTGTGAAGTTAATATAATAACCTCTAGACAAACGAAGCTAACGAACCTTTGGTAACAACGGGTTCGTAACAAATAGATTACAATATAAATTATATTAATATCTTGAAGGTTCTGGAGCAGTGGTTCTCAACCTTCCTAACGCCGCGACCCTTTCTTACAGTCCCTCATGGTGTGGCGATTCCCCCCAGCCACATAATTATTTTCGTAGCTACTTGCAACTGTAGATTATATGTTTTTTTAGATGGTCTTAGGCGAAATCCGAGAAAGGGTCGCGCGACCCACATGTTGAGAACCGCTGTTCAGTCATTTAGTTTATTTCTAAATTATTGCCCTAACAAATTATCTTATTAACGCTTTAATTAATTCACATTGAGAGTCAGACTTGGTCTAAAATATTTGTGAGCAGCAGCATTGGAATATAACGCTGAAATATTGACATTGAGTTCCCGAGTGCCTGTAAAGTGTGTATACTAAAAGTAAGTGCAAAAAAAATTGAATGTACTAAAATTGAGTGCATTGAAATTGAGTGTTAGAAGACATTGACTGCTTGGATGCATTTGATTTTTAATTGACATATTATTTGATTGCACTGAAATTAACGTCCGCATTCTTTGAATGTGAGTACTTGAGTGCATTGAAATTTAATAATTGTGTGGACTGATTATTAGTGCAGTATGATTATAAATATGTAAGCATATTGGTGTCTTTTGGGCTAAATCCTGAATAGTTATGCATGTTAATTATTTGAAATGTAAAATAAGAGAAATCGATCAGAAATATTTTATTAAAAGACCTACACAACAGTCAAAATTCCATCAATGACTTGTAAACAAACGTAAAGATTTGTAAAGCATTACATTTTTAAAGAATTGTTAAAACTGATTAACCGAACTTCTTCAAAAGGATTTAATATATACACATATTCAAGTAAATGTAGAAAGTTCATCCCCAGACACATGGTGCATTAAATGATATATTGATATATTATATAATATAGCCCGCCAAACAGTCCACGAGTCACACCAGAAGCGTAATATAAATAAGAGAAGAGATACCTATACCTCTCATGTCTTGACAGAAGCGTAATATAAATAAGAGAAGAGATACCTATACCTCTCATGTCTTGACAGAAGCGTAATATAAATAAGAGAAGAGATACCTATACCTCTCATGTCTTGACAGAAGCGTAATATAAATAAGAGAAGAGATACCTATACCTCTCATGTCTTGACAGAAGCGTAATATAAATAAGAGAAGAGATACCTATACCTCTCATGTCTTGACAGAAGCGTAATATAAATAAGAGAAGAGATACCGATACCTCTCATGTCTTGACAGAAGCGTAATATAAATAAGAGAAGAGATACCTATACCTCTCGTGTCTTGGGCTTTGAACTTTTACTTTTACTATATTTTTTTTATTGCCTACTGATCGCGAAAGACAAAGTCAAATTTTTACAGTCCCTAAGCCATAAGTATATTAGAACACATTTCTTTGTTGGCACAAACTTTTTTTGTTGTGGACATTTTATAATGTTTGAGAAATCGATGTCAAAATACCGCACAAATTAAGAGTCAATATTTACACAAGATCGAGCACGGGTGATATGTGGCGCAATTATAATTGTGTCCAAAAAGAGAGTTTTATAGAGTTTTAAAGATAGAAAATTGATTCACTAATTAAATAAAGGAGGCATGCTTGGCAATCTTTGTCAATTTACTAGTAATTTAACGATCGTTTCAGTTGGTAAATTATTTTAATAAAGCAATTAACGCCAGAGTAAATCGGGGTAATAGTTGACAAATATCACCTCGGTTTGTTCTAAGAATTTTTACGATTAATGTCATCTCGTCTGGAGTCTCAGTTTTGGCGAGTTAGATGTCCAACGATTACGTTATAGGTCATGCCATGTAATCAAGCTACGAGTAATTGAACAGGATGATTCGAATTACCTTGTACGAGTAATTAATACATTTAATTAATTCTCAATCGATTACTTAAAAAAACCTGACCTCCTAAAAGATTTAAAAGTTCAAATTAATACTCGGTACTACTATTTCATTTACACAGCTTGAATGCAGTCCACCAATTAGTATCTTAAATTTATAAAACAACAAAAAGAGTAATTGTCTCGGATGTGATTTAGCTGAGATCGATGCTCATTCAAAAAAAAAAAAAAAAAAAATATTTCAACGCGCTATAAAAAAACTAAATTATGTACAAAATATGTGTCCATAGTCAGCTGCTTGAAAAAAAAAAATTCTTTAAATATTACGTGAAAATAATCTCAATATCCTTACTAAAAATGCTGAGTTAGAGTTCAAAATTGAAGTTCATTCGTTTTCCAGTCATTGTCCTTGTTAAGAGCATAAATAAAATAGAATAAACAGGAAATAGATGGAGTAAATAATAAAATGTCATCACACTTCAGTAACGAAACTGACCTATTGATCATCGGCGCAACATTCACTGCTGATTTCATTTTCGGTACAGTTTGGATAAACTTTTGTTTAGTTTTCGTGGGATCGGTTTCAAACGTGATTAACTGTGCGATTTTCTCCAAGCATGGCTTCAAGGATACCGTTAACATCAGCCTCTTCGCACTGGCCGTCTCCGACCTGTGCTCGCTCCTGCCTTTGGTTTGGCACGGCTTATTGGTCGATCCCAGATTTCTCGGTACCAGCGTTGATTTGGTTGGTATCGAAGTCGATTTCCTGTCCGCGGCATGGCCCCACACGATTTTCACCAAGGTGACCAGCTGGATCACGGCATTCATCATGTTCGAGAGATGCCTCTGCATCGCCATACCTTTGAAAGTCAAAACGGTTCTGACAGCGACTCGCGTCAAACTTTTTATCGTCTCGATCTACGTGATCGTCTTAGCCGGGGTGGTCCCCACCTACGCCACACACAGCATCGGTTGGAAGTTCTACCCAGAATACAATCGCAGTTTCGTGGGGTTGAAACTGGCAGAGAATTCATGGGACGTCACTAAAATTTCAAACGTCATTAACAACCCCTTGTCGTCGTTCAGCTCGTTCGGGGTGGTGTTATTCTGCACAGTCGTCATCACGATTCAACTCAACAAGAAGACGAAATGGCGGGAAAGCACGACCACGCCCGGGTCTGTAGATAAAGTAAAAAATTCATCCAAAGATCGCCGCGCGGTCAAGATGGTTACAGTTGTCTCTGTCATATTTTTGGTCAGCGTGACACCGTCTATCATTCTCGTTATATTGACTGTGGTCGAGTTTAAATTCACCCTGACGGGGAAGTATAGAAATTTATATTATGTGGCTTACAGCATTACCTTTGTGTTAGAGGCTTTAAACTCAAGTGTAAATATTTTGGTCTACTACAACATGAACAGTCGGTACAGGAAAACCTTTAAAAGTATTTTTTGTTTTAATGTTTAATGGTATGAAAATGATTTGACTAATCTACACTTAACACTTGTGTTTAAGACGTACGTGAGAAAGAATTTTAGGCTGGTTTTGAAGATACATAAAATAAAAATAAATTAATATTTTTTTTAAAGTAGAATTTTTGCTTAGATGGATGAATACATTGAAGAGGGATCTACAGCTGTAAGGTTTCCAAGCATGAAAAAGGTCTGAGTGGAAGGATGTGGTGAGGCAGTCAAAAGCCCTACATTGGCTGCAGCGCAACATGGATGGATGGACATAAAACCACTTTCAGTGCTAGTTTATTCAACCAAGGGTACGTAGCCCTGGGACACATACACACTTTTACCCGTTACCTCGTTTTGTCACTCATCTCGGTACCCAGAAAATGATTAGGAATCAGGAATGAAAATAAAAAATATATAAAAAATTTGAAACTTTACTAAATAACGAAACTAACGTCATTTACATCACATCATTTCCATCAGACATGTGTAATAATTTATTTTTTCAATTCATGAGCAGATCGATTTACATCAGGACGTCCAGTAATCACTCATGCGACGTCATTTGTTGATTGACTTTTATTTTCATTTCAGGATTAAATAATATTTTACAAAACTACATGACTGCAATAATTATGATTTTCTGGTTATAACTAGTTTTATTTCATGCGTTCCCAGGTATCTGTCAAACTCCTTGTATATTTGATTGGTTTAATTCATCATATATATATTACTTTTAATTTGAGAGAAATTAACTAATTTCTCCAGATAAACCATTCAAGCTTCCATCTAATCGGTTCCCATGAGATTTTGAGGAGCAGCCCGGGATACAATACGTTTAAACTTGATTTTTAAAAAGGAAAATAACGAAAAATACAACATGGAGAACAGACTTTTCATAATTTTAAATACCAATATAATAATAAAATACCCACATGGCCGTGCATAGTAGGGGTGTGAAGGATGGTCGCCCAAACAAAATAGTCAACTATCCTTTTACATGTTTATAAACTTATATTTCAACTAGCGTTATATATTTTAGGGTCAGTATTTTTTACCCAAAGCAGATAAAATTAAGTAAATTATGTGATTAAATGATTTAACGCACAACTCATTTTTCAAAAATTATAAGAAATATATTTATTATTATATTAACACGTTTATTATTTTTTTAATTAGTTATTTCTAAAAATTATTTTAAATTTAAAAAAAAAACTGTCCCAGTTCAAAAAATTGTGGTGAGTAAATGAGACAAAAACAAACTAATAAAAAGGTGTTCGGTAGTCATGAAAGGGCCATACTCATGACTATAACGTTCGTGTCTTTTGATGGTGTCAGGATTTTTTCCTTTGTTTGTTTGTTGTTTTTTTTTTTTAAAGCTATGAACTAAGTCGTTAAAAAAAATAAATAGGTAAATTAAAAAAGATAAAACGACATTACTATGTAGTAACAACTAACTTTTAAATATAAGGGTTTCGGATAAACACCTTTACAGGCCAAACAACACGTATATTTCAACTAGCATCTTTTCTGTTGGTCTCCGATTAAGTGTAGAGTGGTGATACAAAAAATTAAAATCAGGTATAAAAAATTTTCTGGGCACTGGCTCACTCAGCACACTCCTTTCCAAAACAACGCCCCCACCCCCCGCACTTCCGCTTGCAGCGTTTGACTCCGTTTATTTATGCTCCCCCCCCCAACCCCTCTTTTCTTTCTCACACCAAAATGACAGTCCAGCCCCCTTGTTATTGAACTGGGTAAAATACACGAAATGGGTTACTATTGAAAATATTGGGGGTGATGTCGGCTCAATAGACATCAATATAGTTTTGTAAAATGTGTGTTCCTTCTTAGGGGCTGTCCATAAATTATGTCAACAAAATAGGGGGGAGGGGGGGGGGTCTGAAAATGTTTGACAATTGTTGACAAGGGGGAGGGGGGGAGGTCAAGAAAAGTTGACGTCAACAATGTTCCTTTTTTTAAATAAATTTAATTTCATAATTTAAAATTTATTAAACTTTTTTTTCTAAACATTTTACTTTTATTTACTTTTTTGTTGTAGTTGTAAACTAGGCTATTTAAAATTTTGTTTCCCCCCCCCCCCATTTTATCTTTATTTGGGGGGGGGTAATCAAATGTTGACGTAATTTTATAGGGGGGGTCTCTGGAAGTTTGACAAGTTGTTGACAAGGGGGAGGGGGAGGTAAAAATTGCCAAAAATTTGTTGACATAATTAATGGACAGCCCCTTACTTCGTTGGGACGTAATCCTATATTTTGGCGAAACTGCATCTTCTCAGTGGAATAGAAAAAGTAGATTTCCGGTACCCAATATCTTGTTAATGGTGGCTCGGCAGTTAGTGCAACCGCACGTCATTGTACATCTCATTTTTTTTAGGTCTATAACTTTTTTCCACTTAAAACAGAGAAGGCAATGGAAGCACGAAGACTCACTAGTAGTCTAGTAGTGACAGTGAGTGTCACCAGTCCAGTTACGGAATAAAAGTATACAATAAATAATTTGAAATTTTTGAGTATCCGAAATGACAAAAAGGCTGAAGTGTAGTTATGGGGCCATGGCGTCTTTTGCATGACAGGTTAGGGTGAGGGATAGATTTAATGTTAGGGTGAGGGATAGATTTAGCAATGGTAAAAAAACCGCGGCCCCATAGCTACACATTTTCCGACAAAAATTCCCTTCTATTCTGATGCTATACTAAACAAGTAACATGGCCAACATGACGTAACAGTGAGTCACGGCAACCGAGACCCATGATGGCCAAAGAAATGCTCTGGCTCTAGGTCTAGGTCTACAGTCTACTAAGTTCTAAATGTAGGTTAAAAGTTAAGGTCTAGGTGCCTGTCTAATATGTATTGTCTAACTCCTCTGTAACCTACCCCCGTCCCGCCTCGTAGTACCAGTATTCCTAATTTAGTCTTGTTAGGAAAATCTTTAACGAATAAGGTTGGCCTATGTCTTTTACTTATTTCTATCAGATACAGATAGTTTCAATCATTTTAACAACTAACAACCAGTGCTTTTTTGTAGTTATTAAAATTAACTTGCCAGTACAGTAACTTTGATCAGGGACAGAGCAGAAATTGAGGGCGCCAAAATATATTATAGTTTAACACAATATTTTCTCTAAATCCCTAGATTTAAAAAGATTTTTACGAGATTTTAAAAAAAATATATCTTTATAATTTATTAACCAGTGCCGGTGTCAACAACATTGAAAAATTTGAAAATCTTAACACTTTTAACAAAACTTGTTTAACTTCCCAATAATCTCAACAAGCATATAATTATTTTTTAAAACTTCTGCTTACCTTTTATAAAGATTAGAATTGATTTAACATTTAACTGAAGCATATAATTAATTAACATACTATAAACATGATATTATTTTTGTTTCCTTAATAAATAATGCTATTTCCAATTTTCTTGATCATGTTTTTTTAACATGCCCTCAAATCAATTATCTAAAATACAAAGTATTGATATGTTATGTAAAAGTTTTGTTGTTTCTTGTGTTGTATATTGCATTGGTAATATTTCCTGAAAATCTGGTACCATTATCTTTTAGAATAAAATTGTTGTGGACAAAATAAGGCAGAAATGTGGAAATTGGTCACAAGTTTTTATTGTTAAATACAAAAATAAATAAGGGGTTTAAAAAATTCACCAAAAAATTAATAACTTCATTTCTATAAGAGATAGAAAGATGAAAATAGTGTGTTAGCAAAGCTTATAGCTGGACTTTTAAAATGATCTAACATTTCTGGCAATAGGACTATTTAAAATTTATGTCAAAGTACCTAAGAGAGGCCCCTAGAAGCATGAGGCCTTGGGCAACTGCCCATTCCTTAGCATGGGACTTACTAGTAATGCGAGTATAGTGTAAAAAATGAAACAATTTCTCACAAACCTGAAGTGAATGTTTTCAAAGAAATCCTATTATTCCATAATTAGGATTTTAATGAAATTATTTTATAATATTGGGCCTAACCCATTATTTTTAGGGCTTGTAAGTTGTACTCTTCAAATACTGTCTTTTCAAAGCAAAACAACAACCATTTAAAAAATATTAGAAGCAAAATAAAAATTACATCCCATCTTCCGTCATTTTAATTTTCGGTGGGTGTTTCTTTTTTAAACAAATATTTAAACACTCAGTAAGAAATCATTCACTGGAGAAAAATATTTGCCTGTTTTTATAAAGGCACATTTTTTTCTAGAGTTCCTAGAATCCTATTAAATGCCATTGATGACTGATATTTAAAAAAGACTTGGGAACGACATAAAAAGTATAGTTCAATAATAGAAAGGCTGATTTCTTTAAATTTGATTGAACACCTTCTATTGATGTGTTGAATCATCTGAATAAAACAAGAAGATAACATGTTATTTATATATGGCATCCTTACGTCTTTGCGAGACAATGGAGTAGCTATGTAGTACAACACTTTGACGAGTGGCTCACTAGGCCAATCCTGGAGTGACAATCTTGACTGCATTTCTCGCAGGAGAATATTGATTCCTGGTTAATTTTGGCCTTCCGTGCTGTTCTTTTTGTTGCAAGGGCTTCTGCCTTTTTTACTCCTTCGTACACTGCTGATTGCCAGCAGGAACAATGTTCAGCAATGACCTCCCATTTGTTGATTTCAATGTTCGCTTCCCTCATGCTCCTTTTGCAAATGTCCATATATCTCAGGCGTGGCCATCCGATAAGTCTTGTCCCTTCTGCCAACTCTCCATACAGCACTTTGGGATATGGCCTTCCTCCATTCTTCTTACATGGCCTAACCAGCGAATGCACCTCTTGCTACGAGCAGAGAATATGCTACACATTTTGGCACGTTCCAAGATCTCTGTGTTAGGCACCTTATCCTGCCATCGGATGCGTAAAATGCGACACAGACATCTTTAATGGAAGCTGTTGAGTTTCCGCTCATGACTAGTGTATGTGGTCCACATTTCACTGCCATATAGGAGTGTACTAAGCACGCATGCCTGATAGACACTTAGTTTTGTTTTATCAGTTAGATTGAGATTATTCCACACCCGCTTATTCAGTTTAGCCATAGTTGCTGCTGCTTTTACGATCCTGATGTTTATCTCTTCATCAACAGAGAGAGAGCTAGAAATATTGGATCTAAGGTATGCGAAATGCTCAACAACCGACAGATTATGGCCCTCAATGGTTATTGTTGGAGGGGTTGGTGCTTCTTGCCTCATGACATGAGTTTTCTGTAGACTAATTAACAATCCAAACTCTTTACAAGCGTGTTATAGACGATTAACTAGCCGCTGAAGACCTTCTTCTGTGTGAGATGTTAAGGCAGCATCGTCAAAGAACAGCAGTTCACAAGCTAGTACCCTTTTTACTTTGGTCTTTGCTATTTATTATTTGTTATTTATTGCTCACATAAAAATGAACATTTTAAAGTTTCGATCACACACCCATTAATAGTCAAATATAATATGCAATTATATCTGCTGAGAACCATACACCACAGATATGTTGTTTGATGACTAATATAGAACATATTCTTATAGAACTGTGCAGTTTCTCTCAATGTATGGGAGCATTAAATGGGAAGGATAATACCATTCAAAATCCTCACAGAGTTGGATCATTCTATTTTAATGATTTTTTCCCAGCTTTAGGGTATGCTGTTCCCATTTTTTTTGTCCATAGAAATTTTGTTATAAACTAATCCCACTGTTTTGTTTCTACCTCACCATAGAATCTTCAAAAGTACTGCAGCCCCATCAGGACTGTAGAGAGAGACAACATGATAAGTACAGCAACCACATCAGGACTGCAGATAGAGACAACATGATAAGTACAGCAGCCCCATCAGGACTGTAGAGAGAGACAACATGATAAGTACAGCAGCCACATCAGGACTGTAGAGAGAGACAACATGATAAGTACAGCAGCCACATCAGGACTGTAGAGAGAGACAACATGATAAGTACTGCAGCCACATCAGGACTGTAGAGAGAGACAACATGATAAGTACAGCAGCCACATCAGGACTGTAGAGAGAGACAACATGATAAGTACAGCAGCCACATCAGGACTGTAGAGAGAGACAACATGATAAGTACAGCAGCCACATCAGGACTGTAGAGAGAGACAACATGATAAGTACAGCAGCCACATCAGGACTGTAGAGAGAGACAACATGATAAGTACAGCAGCCACATCAGGACTGTAGAGAGAGACAACATGATAAGTACAGCAGCCACATCAGGACTGTAGAGAGAGACAACATGATAAGTACAGCAGCCACATCATGACTGTAGAGAGAGACAACATGATAAGTACAGCAGCCACATCAGGACTGTAGAGAGAGACAACATGATAAGTACAGCAGCCACATCAGGACTGTAGAGAGAGACAACATGATAAGTACAGCAGCCACATCAGGACTGTAGAGAGAGACAACATGATAAGTACAGCAGCCACATCAGGACTGTAGAGAGAGACAACATGATAAGTACAGCAGCCACATCAGGACTGTAGAGAGAGACAACATGATAAGTACAGCAGCCACATCAGGACTGTAGAGAGAGACAACATGATAAGTACAGCAGCCACATCAGGACTGTAGAGAGAGACAACATGATGAGTACAGCAGCCACATCAGGACTGTAGAGAGAGACAACATGATAAGTACAGCAGCCACATCAGGACTGTAGAGAGAGACAACATGATGAGTACAGCAGCCACATCAGGACTGTAGAGAGAGACAACATGATGAGTACAGCAGCCACATCAGGACTGTAGAGAGAGACAACATGATAAGTACAGCAGCCACATCAGGACTGTAGAGAGAGACAACATGATAAGTACAGCAGCCACATCAGGACTGTAGAGAGAGACAACATGATAAGTACAGCAGCCACATCAGGACTGTAGAGAGAGACAACATGATAAGTACTGCAGCCCCATCAGGACTGTAGAGAGAGACAACATGATAAGTACTGCAGCCACATCAGGACTGTAGAGAGAGACAACATGATAAGTACTGCAGCCACATCAGGACTGTAGAGAGAGACAACATGATAAGTACAGCAGCCACATCAGGACTGTAGAGAGAGACAACATGATAAGTACAGCAGCCACATCATGGACTGTAGAGAGAGACAACATGATAAGTACTGCAGCCACATCAGGACTGTAGAGAGAGACAACATGATAAGTACTGCAGCCACATCAGGACTGTAGAGAGAGACAACATGATAAGTACTGCAGCCACATCAGGACTGTAGAGAGAGACAACATGATAAGTACAGCAGCCACATCATGGACTGTAGAGAGAGACAACATGATAAGTACAGCAGCCACATCAGGACTGTAGAGAGAGACAACATGATAAGTACAGCAGCCACATCATGGACTGTAGAGAGAGACAACATGATAAGTACTGCAGCCACATCAGGACTGTAGAGAGAGACAACATGATAAGTACTGCAGCCACATCAGGACTGTAGAGAGAGACAACATGATAAGTACAGCAGCCACATCAGGACTGTAGAGAGAGACAACATGATAAGTACAGCAGCCACATCAGGACTGTAGAGAGAGACAACATGATAAGTACAGCAGCCACATCAGGACTGTAGAGAGAGACAACATGATAAGTACAGCAGCCACATCAGGACTGTAGAGAGAGACAACATGATAAGTACAGCAGCCACATCAGGACTGTAGAGAGAGACAACATGATAAGTACAGCAGCCACATCAGGACTGTAGAGAGAGACAACATGATAAGTACAGCAGCCACATCAGGACTGTAGAGAGAGACAACATGATAAGTACAGCAGCCACATCAGGACTGTAGAGAGAGACAACATGATAAGTACAGCAGCCACATCAGGACTGTAGAGAGAGACAACATGATAAGTACAGCAGCCACATCAGGACTGTAGAGAGAGACAACATGATAAGTACAGCAGCCACATCAGGACTGTAGAGAGAGACAACATGATGAGTACAGCAGCCACATCAGGACTGTAGAGAGAGACAACATGATAAGTACAGCAGCCACATCAGGACTGTAGAGAGAGACAACATGATGAGTACAGCAGCCACATCAGGACTGTAGAGAGAGACAACATGATGAGTACAGCAGCCACATCAGGACTGTAGAGAGAGACAACATGATAAGTACAGCAGCCACATCAGGACTGTAGAGAGAGACAACATGATAAGTACAGCAGCCACATCAGGACTGTAGAGAGAGACAACATGATAAGTACAGCAGCCACATCAGGACTGTAGAGAGAGACAACATGATAAGTACTGCAGC
Organism: Omphiscola glabra; assembly: GCA_964017045.1. NCBI lineage: Eukaryota > Metazoa > Mollusca > Gastropoda > Lymnaeidae > Omphiscola > Omphiscola glabra. Next base: position 5,449,707 of record OZ024799.1, read on the forward strand.
CCCATCAGGACTGTAGAGAGAGACAACATGATAAGTACTGCAGCCACATCAGGACTGTAGAGAGAGACAACATGATAAGTACTGCAGCCACATCAGGACTGTAGAGAGAGACAACATGATAAGTACAGCAGCCACATCAGGACTGTAGAGAGAGACAACATGATAAGTACAGCAGCCACATCATGGACTGTAGAGAGAGACAACATGATAAGTACTGCAGCCACATCAGGACTGTAGAGAGAGACAACATGATAAGTACTGCAGCCACATCAGGACTGTAGAGAGAGACAACATGATAAGTACTGCAGCCACATCAGGACTGTAGAGAGAGACAACATGATAAGTACAGCAGCCACATCATGGACTGTAGAGAGAGACAACATGATAAGTACAGCAGCCACATCAGGACTGTAGAGAGAGACAACATGATAAGTACAGCAGCCACATCATGGACTGTAGAGAGAGACAACATGATAAGTACTGCAGCCACATCAGGACTGTAGAGAGAGACAACATGATAAGTACTGCAGCCACATCAGGACTGTAGAGAGAGACAACATGATAAGTACAGCAGCCACATCAGGACTGTAGAGAGAGACAACATGATGAGTACAGCAGCCACATCAGGACTGTAGAGAGAGACAACATGATGAGTACAGCAGCCACATCAGGACTGTAGAGAGAGACAACATGATAAGTACAGCAGCCACATCAGGACTGTAGAGAGAGACAACATGATAAGTACAGCAGCCACATCAGGACTGTAGAGAGAGACAACATGATAAGTACAGCAGCCACATCAGGACTGTAGAGAGAGACAACATGATAAGTACTGCAGCCCCATCAGGACTGTAGAGAGAGACAACATGATAAGTACTGCAGCCACATCAGGACTGTAGAGAGAGACAACATGATAAGTACTGCAGCCACATCAGGAATGTAGAGAGAGACAACATGATAAGTACAGCAGCCACATCAGGACTGTAGAGAGAGACAACATGATAAGTACAGCAGCCACATCATGGACTGTAGAGAGAGACAACATGATAAGTACTGCAGCCACATCAGGACTGTAGAGAGAGACAACATGATAAGTACTGCAGCCACATCAGGACTGTAGAGAGAGACAACATGATAAGTACTGCAGCCACATCAGGACTGTAGAGAGAGACAACATGATAAGTACAGCAGCCACATCATGGACTGTAGAGAGAGACAACATGATAAGTACAGCAGCCACATCAGGACTGTAGAGAGAGACAACATGATAAGTACAGCAGCCACATCATGGACTGTAGAGAGAGACAACATGATAAGTACTGCAGCCACATCAGGACTGTAGAGAGAGACAACATGATAAGTACTGCAGCCACATCAGGACTGTAGAGAGAGACAACATGATAAGTACAGCAGCCACATCAGGACTGTAGAGAGAGACAACATGATAAGTACAGCAGCCACATCAGGACTGTAGAGAGAGACAACATGATAAGTACTGCAGCCACATCAGGACTGTAGAGAGAGACAACATGATAAGTACTGCAGCCACATCAGGACTGTAGAGAGAGACAACATGATAAGTACAGCAGCCACATCAGGACTGTAGAGAGAGACAACATGATGAGTACAGCAGCCACATCAGGACTGTAGAGAGAGACAACATGATAAGTACAGCAGCCACATCAGGACTGTAGAGAGAGACAACATGATAAGTACAGCAGCCACATCAGGACTGTAGAGAGAGACAACATGATAAGTACAGCAGCCACATCAGGACTGTAGAGAGAGACAACATGATAAGTACAGCAGCCACATCAGGACTGTAGAGAGAGACAACATGATGAGTACAGGCAGCCACATCAGGACTGTAGAGAGAGACAACATGATAAGTACAGCAGCCACATCAGGACTGTAGAGAGAGACAACATGATAAGTACAGCAGCCACATCAGGACTGTAGAGAGAGACAACATGATAAGTACAGCAGCCACATCAGGACTGTAGAGAGAGACAACATGATAAGTACTGCAGCCACATCAGGACTGTAGAGAGAGACAACATGATAAGTACTGCAGCCACATCAGGGACTGTAGAGAGAGACAACATGATAAGTACTGCAGCCACATCAGGACTGTAGAGAGAGACAACATGATAAGTACAGCAGCCACATCATGGACTGTAGAGAGAGACAACATGATAAGTACAGCAGCCACATCAGGACTGTAGAGAGAGACAACATGATAAGTACAGCAGCCACATCATGGACTGTAGAGAGAGACAACATGATAAGTACTGCAGCCACATCAGGACTGTAGAGAGAGACAACATGATAAGTACTGCAGCCACATCAGGACTGTAGAGAGAGACAACATGATAAGTACTTGCAGCCACATCAGGACTGTAGAGAGAGACAACATGATAAGTACAGCAGCCACATCAGGACTGTAGAGAGAGACAACATGATAAGTACAGCAGCCACATCAGGACTGTAGAGAGAGACAACATGATAAGTACTGCAGCCACATCAGGACTGTAGAGAGAGACAACATGATAAGTACAGCAGCCACATCAGACTGTAGAGAGAGACAACATGATGAGTAC